>JAYRBW010095092.1:0-20584 GCA_036023295.1 Invenusta paracnida | reverse complement strand
ATTAGACAGCATTATTTTTAAATACAAATAATAATATGTCTAATAATTGTGGAGATTCTTGATAATCATAGTGTGGTCTTTACAACTTTTAATTGTAAATATAGGTATAATATAACATGTATGTATATGTATATGTATATATAAAAGCATTAAAAATAATTAAAATAATTAATATTTTATTAAATTGCAGTTTATTGAAATAAAAAGTGTGAAAAATAGTTTAATAAATTAATGCGGGAATCTTCAAGATTACCAATATTTCTAATATGTAAAACAAAAAATCATGCACACACTAACACAGTTAGTATAATATGTTTACAAGTAAATTATATCAATGACTAAAGCGTTTATATTCTTTGATATGCTTTGAGTATGCATATCACTGCCACTATTCATACTCTTTGCATACAAATATAATACACATATTTGTCATATTTGTTATATATAATTACTAATTGAAATATTGATATGGATTTCCTTTAAGTTTAGTGCTAATAAATAAAGTAAGGGCTAAGGAATATAATAACAACCAATTATAAAAAAGGAATTAAATCTTATATATAAGAACTGTCAATAATTTCAGTTAAATTTAGTCAGGAAACAAACTTACAAACTGCAACTTTAAACCTCGCTTCAATAATTTGTTTACAAAATTAATATTTAAACAAATTATATTATGCAAATTTAATATTGCGGTATAATGAGTATTTTGTATTAAAATTATAAATCTATTGAATGTGTATATATAGAATATTACCTAAATTTAATTAAGTAACCTAAATAATATATATTTACACTTACGGGTTATTCACACTAGGTATAAGACATTTTAAGTAGTAATAGCATCTATGACGAAAAATGGATTGCTTGTAAAAATAAAAGAGAAAATAAAACGAATGTAAATATTTATATTAATATTGTAAGATCTTACTGTATATGTGTGTATGAATATATGAATATATGATAATTTATACTTTGTATATGAACAATTATATGTGTTTATATTGTTCTATAATCATTGTAAATTTTTTACATAATATTAGTATATTTTGCATAGGAATATGTAAACTTACATTATGAATAACGCATTATATGTTATGTTAAATACACTCAATAATCTATTATATAAATACATACATAGGCAATTAACGTATTACAATCATATTGTAAAATTATGCGTAAATAGTTGTAAATAAAAGCAATGTAATATAAATATGAATACATGTATTAATAAAACAAAATTATATAGCATTGCTATTATAAAATTGTTTATGTATATTCAATTTGAGAATAATAGACAAAAACAATCAATTGTTTATATCTGCAGAGTATGCACCTATACTTGTATGAGTATAATATATAATTCTTCATTGACATCCACTTTGCCTATTTGAACCGTGTTAATTGATTTCAGCAACATACATGTGCCTATTCATGTATCAGTTGTGCTCCCCCACTCTTCTGGCTCATATGAGCTGTACTATGCCAAATAAAATCAACTATGTGTACAATAGTCAACATATCCTATTCTCCTTAGCATTAATGACTAGGCTGCTAGCATATCTCAAGCTAATTACTGTTGCTAGATTGTTTTTGGCTTGACGTTAAGGTAGCATCATTTAAGATACATTGTCGTCAGCCATAGTTGAACGATATTGACTTTCAATCGGAAACGATATTTTCTTCATAATTGATCTTTTGGGATAAGTAGTACCCTCAACAATCTTACCTGGCTTATTGTTATGAAATAAATGCGCAGATTCAATGTGAAACGGAAATTACACATTATTGGCAGAAAACCATATAAATTAAACAGAAATGTAACTATTTCAGAATAAAGTGGACAATTTTGATGCGGAAGATATTTTTAATTTATTATTTTGTTAAATATTTTTACACTTTTACACTCTGATGCAGGGAATACTTTAAACACGGGAAGTAAAACGCGCGAAAAAGGATACTTTCAGTTATGAGCTGTGACGATCAGACCGTTTTAGATTACTGAGCACGAGTAAGTGGACTGTCGGCCATAATAGAGAAATAAAGTTAGTGATTAGGATTCACACACACATGGTATATTTCGATTACAAGATAGTTTAGTGATTATACACAAAAGAGGATTACAAGTCCAGGCTCACTGCCTTGTATAATAGTTCTAAATGATGGTGATATACGGGAGCTCAGTTTGTGAGCGACCGTGCAAGATGGAAACGAAAGTGGTTGTGATTAATTCAAGCTGGCGCGCAATGGCGTCGCTCAAAAGTCGGCTCCCTGATTGGCTGAGAGCGCGACTTTCTAGAATGTTGTAAATAAATTATTTCATTAAAATGCTCACAGACTCTGAACGTTAAAACTCTTCCCGGACAGACCCGAGAACGGCAGTGGAGGAAACACTAACCGAGCGGTCGAACGGAGGGAGACAGGGTTGCGGCAAGGGACCACTTACAGATTTGTGATATAGGGCTGGAGACAAGGTGCTCAGAGCTGGAGCTTCTGGGGTGGACCATTTCAAGGGACAACAAAACAGGTTGCCCTTCTGTGAGAGGCTGGCGATATAGGAATAAGTTAATGGTGTTAGTGGTGCCAATGGTGCTGTATGCGAATATCATGGAGTGCAGGGACGAGCGACAGAAAAAAAGTACCGAGGTATGGGCAACCAGAGAATAAAAATAAAAACAAAAATGTCGTTCTTGACAACGTAGCGATATGACAGAACTAAAAATGTTCTTCATCCAGATAGTCTGATGGAGTATAACGGAAAGGAAAGCACGAAACTTGTGGATCGTGTATCTTCTTGGATACGGCTGAATAACGCACGTCGGTCTAACGACAAGCGGAGGACCACACCTGAACTCGGTGAGGTCAATGTTCCTGAGTAGAAAAGGATATGTAGAGGCGAAGGCGTCAAATTATGTGGGATGAACAGACATAAGAGACTAAGGTGCCAAATATGTTAAAGTGGCCAAATTATGGGACAAGTACAGTACTAAAGCAATAATTATGTCGGATTATATATACTTATAATTAGAATGGCACCAAAAGTACGTGTGACGAGATCTGTATATGGAGAAAAATGTGAGCACAAATGTAAATACGAAATGTGCATTAAGTTCTATACATAAAAAAAAAATATATGGGCACAAATGACGTGATGGGTAACAACGTGGCCCCAAATATGTGATATAATATAACCTGGACTCCACATATGTATCACGAATAAATTGTGACGATCGAAAGGTAAATGTAGATGTACACGAAGATGTAGGTAGATATTCACATTGGAATGCAGAAATGCGAGGCCATGAATGTCACGTGAGTGATGGCAGGTGGAGGTGGCACAAATGTAAAGACGAAGTGTGCACAGATTGTGATGAGTAACACCAAAGGAATATCTGTAGGTATACGAAAATGAATGAGGAGTGCAAAAATTGCGAGGCCATATGGCTGGTGGGAGTACACGATGGAAGAGGAACATGCCATGAGTCATCGGCATGTATGAATGTATGAATGTATCGAGAGCTCATGCATAAAAAGAATAAGGAAAGAGATAAAGAGAAGGGAAGGAAGAAAGGACTACTAAATTATGTTTGTTGGGCAATTTTGTCGTTGCTAAAAATGATGTCTGTCACTGTGTGACGAAAATAGCAGCGTATGAAGAGGTTCTTGAAAGTTATAATGGGGGAGTTGGGCAGCGGCGGTGATCTGATGTAATGCGTCGCAGGCGTGGTGTGGGTCGACACGGATGCTCGGCTTCATAAGCCAATGTTTGTGTGTAGGTCCGAGTTTGGAGGAGACTTGTGAAGGAGTCGGGCCACAGCGCTTTTATGTTGCGCAGGGCCAGGGCTTGGATTGTTCCAGGTTCTTGGTGTTGGATTGAGGACATAAACGCAATGTAGTCCAGAATGTCGTAAGAGCTTTCGCCGTCGACGCCGAAGTAAGGCGCATCTGTCTCGAAGACGATGTCGGACTTTTGCATGAGAGATACTGCATGCCTTGTCGGTCCGACGTATCTCGCGGGGTTGCTGAGTCCAAACTTGATGCGGGGGTAATGCGTCTTCCAGAAGGCGAGACAACTTGGAGGTCCGCGATAGGAGTGGAGATAGAAACGGGGAAAGTGGGCCGGTTGATTGAGTTCTCCAGATAACCAAGGCCGATGATTATAGAGCATGCATACTCGTACAAAAGAGACTCGCATAACTAATGCAGAGAGAGCAGAGTAGTTAGTAGTGAGTACAAATAGACGAATACATACATAGAAAATAAACTGTATATAACTCAGTACGTATGCGCTTGGGCGCCACCTGGAGCGACATCAATGTCGGAGGTTCCGGCAAGGACAGTCTTGGTGGAGCTTCACGCCTACGTCACCGTTTCATCGCACGACTTATACCACCGACGACCTGTTCCGCATGTTCGTCATCTGTCTGCTGATGGGCTCCTTCTTGTCGAGCCAATGATACAAACGATAACAAACACGGGGGCAGGGTCGGCTGGGAATTTGCCGGCTCGAGAGAAACAGTAGGGACAACCGAATGAGTAGGTATAAAAGAAATATAAGACAGCATGCGCTGATCCTAATCTCCGCCAAGAACTGAGGTGGCACAACTTCCGACTAGAGACAACGGTGGATAGTGAGATGCGGCCATGTCTGTGTCAAGGAAGGAGTTCCGCCCTCAGCAGTTGGCAGGAAAGAAGAGGAAGAAAAAGAAAGAAGTACAGGGTACCGACTCGCGTGGGTACATGCCGGACTTCACCCTGGGGCTGGGAGAATGTGCAGGAAAACCGTGCCGACTCGCGTGGGCACATGCTGGACCTCACCCAGGGAATGGGAGAAGGATCTGGAGCAAATCATGTCGACTCTCGTGGACACGTTCTGGACTTCACCCTAGGGCTGGGACAAGGAACAGGAACCGTGTCGACTTACGTGGACACATACCGGACTTCACCAAGGGAATGGGCAAAGGATCTTAAAGCGTATGGACGCTGTCAACTCTAGCTAAGCTTTCCTAAGTAATATCCTAAGCCAACAAACAGCCGGAAAAACTAAAGACGAAATGGACGGCGGTGATTACGACGAGCACATAATTTCGACTTTGGCACCTACGGAAGGAACGTCGAAACTAGGTACTAGAGCGAATTCAGTGAGGTGTTCGGTAGATGACGTGAGGGGATGTGCTCGGTATAATTTAACGCGGTCAATCAAGACAATCGGGTGACGACGGTGCTAGGAGCTGATTCCGTGGATCCCGAGCGGGAGTCAGCTCTAACGTTTTCTCGCCGATGAGGCAGAGGATACGATAAGGGCCAAGCCTTTGTGAAGTAGCACAACGATGTCGCCAATGGACAGAGAACGATTACCGGCGCGATGGTCGTAATAACGTTTCTGCCTGCGCTGGGCAGCGTGTAAATGCGAACGGGCTGTATGATACAACGTCCGTAAGGAATCCTTGAGCTGCGAGAGAAACTCCGACGGTGGAGCGAGAGTAGGGGCCCAAACGCCTACTGTAAGGTCCATGGGAAAACGCATTTCGCGACCATGCCATAAATAGTGCGGGGTGTACTCGTTAAAACTTAGTTGCACAACAGTGGGTTAAAATAGTACTGTAGTTGCGCTACTGTTGGTTAAAATGGTATTGTAGTGGCACTACAGTTGGTTAAAATGGTATTATAGTTGCACTACAGTTGGTTAAAATGGTATTATAGTTGCACTACAGTTGGTTAAAATGCTATTATAGTTGCACTACAGTTGGTTAAAATGCTATTATAGTTGCACTACAGTTGGTTAAATGGTATTGTAGTTGCGCTACTGTTGGTTAAAAGGGTATTATAGTTGCACTACTGTTGGTTAAAATGGTATTATAGTTGCGCTACAGTTGGTTAAAATGGTATTATAGTTGCACTACAGTTGGTTAAATGGTATTGTAGTTGCACTATAATTGATTAAAATAGTATTATAGTTGCACTACAGTTGGTTAAAATGGTATTGTAGTTGCACTACAGTTGGTTAAATGGTATTGTAGTTGCACTACAGTTGATTAAAATAGTATTATAGTTGCACTACAGTTGGTTAAAATAGTATTGTAGTTGCGCTACAGTTGGTTAAAATGGTATTATAGTTGCACTACAGTTGGTTAAAATAGTATTATAGTTGCGCTACTGTTGGTTAAAATAGTATTGTAGTTGCATTACAGTTGGTTAAAATGGTATTATAGTTGCACTACAATTGGTTAAAATGGTATTGTAGTTGCGCTACTGTTGGTTAAAATGGTATTATAGTTGCACTACAGTTGGTTAAATGGTATTATAGTTGCACTACAGTTAGTTAAAATGGTATTATAGTTGCACTACAGTTGGTTAAAATGGTATTATAGTTGCGCTACTGTTGGTTAAAATGGTATTATAGTTGCTCTACAGTTGGTTAAAATGGTAATGTAGATGAAGAAATAATTGAACACGGTTAGTATTTGATTTGGTTTGCGCAGTAATTTCAGTTTTAAACCAATCAGTGCCTTTCTATCCTTTTAGCGATTCACAAGCTACTATTTGATTAATAAAAATCGATCTTACTGGATTTTAGATGCAGTGATAAAGCTAAATTAAAGTCTTTCGTATGGGCATCATGATGTTGAACCAACTGAAGGAGATCTGTGCACCAGGCTTAGAGAAATCTTATAAATATCCTCAAAGAAATAATGATTTTAATTCAATTGAAGGTTGAATTTACGAGATCGATACGGAAAAATGTCTCGTCAAAACTATAGAGAGATTTTTTGATGAGTTGGATTCGAAAATTTGTTTATCTGGCATAGACTTATAAGGATACTTTCTTTAATAGTGAATAAGTAATTATTATTTTTGTTTTGACGGCGTTATCATTAAGACAAGAATAACATTACGTCAACTGTACCTCACAAATCTATTTCTTTATTGGTTGTAAAAATATGCAATAACATGTGCGATAGAATATCATTGCAGTAACTCTTCTTTTTTTATGAATGTGGAACCTAATTTTCTTATCATATATAGGATAATATACAGAAATTCAACTTTATTTTGGTAGGTAATTTTTGAATATTATTTTCGCTCAGAGTGCATAATGTTATTCATTTTTGTTTTTGATTTTTATTCATCAACATTGAGTTATTTTTTGCAAGATATTATTGTATGCCAGGTTTTGCATTATATTTCTTAAATTATATATAATAAATGCATTATCTGGTATAAACTGCTCTCACCTAAGCAACAGATAAATTTGTTGAACTCTTGTATATTTGAACAATTGTCATCACTTTATATAACGGTAAGTGTATATATCTATACTTGTAAAAACATACGCTAAACGTGTTTCAATTACATAAAGGTTCATCAGCCAATTTTATAGCGACAGACCTCAACAAGACACACTATCACAGAAGATTATTGTCTGGTCAGAGAGCTGAGATTCAACAGTCTATATTATTCAAAGCGATCTATTCGAGAAATCGACTGAACTTACTGCTGAGTTGGTTTGACGACTGCCATTAGGAAAAAAGCATCCAGATAATTAGCGTAACGAACTAACACTTTAAAGGTTTTTATATACTGTGTAGGGAGATTTAATACTTCTACTGTACTAGGATATTATAAAATCTATTACTTGAGATGATAAGCATTATGAAAGAAATAAGATAAGATTTTAACATGCGGGGATAAGAATGGAAAAGCTAAGACATTCCTGCTGACCTGACAATTAATTGATAGTATGTTTTATAAATGTAGGTAATATATAGCTAATTAACCAGCAAATAAAGTGAAATTTGAGTAAAAATCTATGCTTATTATATTTTATAAAGCACTGACTGATGGTTTTACATAGATGTACTTGATTGAACATAAAACAATTCAATATTTTAGCCGGAAATTTGACTATATTTCTTCCGATTAACTATCAACAATCGTTTAGTTGTTTATAATTCATTACAAATTTAATAAATAATTGTTTCAGTGTGCCATTAAGAGTGATAATTCCAATACTGTTCTTTCAACGAGTACATTGTTAAATAAATAATTGTATAATATACTAATGTTAATATGTATACACACGCACATTTAAAGGTTTTCGTGACCAAAAATGAAAACATTTATTTAACCTGCCATCTTTAATCTTTTACGTATGTAAAATGTTAATTGAATTATGGAGAATTTAACTCTATTTCAAATATGCTTTTATCATTTAAATACACTCATTAAATATATATGAGAACTATACACTCTTTCTTTAACTTTTCCGGCTTTGGGTAATTGTTACATAAAACGAGTTGTACTTATACAATAAACCAATAAAATTCATATGTATCAAATAAGTTTTATCGCTCATTTAAATCTTTTGCACCAGATTATTTTTGCAAACTAATAGTTTATAAAAAAGAGATTTTGTTAAATAAGTTCTAACATAGTATGTGATTCAATTCAATGGAGTGGAAAATGTACATTAATATATTTTGAGTGTGTTATAATTAGTATATCATTGCTTCAGAAATATAACTACGATAAACAAACAATACATTTCAATTATATGATGTGTTAATGAAAAATATATTAAATTATCCACTTTTTTATAATATTTGGTCTTAAACCTTAAAAAAGAAAAAAAAGAAGAAAAAAGATAATCTTTCATAATATATTGTTTAAATCTCACTAATAGGTATACCTGTTTGTGCTGATATAGCTATTTATAATATTCCAATGATCGATTCCTTACTAGATTCAAAATAATCTTTCATATAAACTACAATTCACTACAGCTACATATTACCTATTGTACATACAGTACATGCGCTTGTACGACCATATACTCCTTGGACGCTTCTTGTGTCCGCACAGTACATGCGCTTGTACGACCATATACTCCTTGGACGCTTCTTGTGTCTGCACAGTACATGCGCTTGTACGACCATTATACTACTTTGTAAGAACAGAGAGTGAGGATATAGAGTAGAATATTTTACTTAATCTAATCCAGTCAAAGTGTCGGGCAACAATTTGGCTACCTCCGTTAAAAATTAGTACATTATAATAAAAAAATTCACTTATGTAATGTAAATTTTTATGAGTGGCAGATCTTATTAAGACTTAATCTATAGCTTAAACATCACAAAATTCTTTTAAAAAATTCTTTTACGTAATTTCGAAATATTACTAATTCTACATTCAATTAATAGACTATTTATTTACGCTATTTCTTCTTCTATTTAAAACCTTCTATGTGTATATATGTATATTAATTACTCTGCGAACTATTGTGTAGTCTTTTTGAAGTTTTATTAGTTTTTATATTAAATAACACTACAAATTATTTGTTTTGTTATAATAAAAATGTACTCTTTGTCTTTATAGATCATAGATACAACGTATATGTACGTGAAGGTAACTTAAACAATAAGATAGATCTCTGGAGATAAAATTGCAGTTTTATACTAATTTATATAACTACAAAAAATTGTATTTATCTATCCAAAACATTACACATACGTCGTTTTGAATCATTTATCCCTTTATTCTACCAAACTTTGTTGACATGACCCATTGCTTGTTACATATTTGTATGTTCGCCTATTATTAAGGTTAATTCCATTATTTGCTATTTTGAATAATAATTACCTGCTTATTTATTGATAATATCTGTATTTAAATAAATGTATTAGTATATACCAAGCTATTAGTCTTTATAAAATACACTTTCATTTTAAATTGAAAACTTTAGTTGTTATTTAATTGTTTTTCGTGTTCAATTGTAAAAATGGGGAAACGTTTACTACATGCTTTCACTTGTCTGAATATATAAACAAAGATTTATCTGACAAAATAGTCTCAGCGATAATCCAATTTATACTGACAGAGTCAGTCAATTCTAATATTGATTTATACAATTTTGTGAAAATAACTTGAGCAATAATTGCACCGAACTACTCTGCACGACGAATTATTAATTTATACATACTCCAGAAATAGCTCTGATACATTTAATCCATATACAGTTTAGAAATGCGGGGATAACAATAATTTAGTATGATTATTTGTAACTTTATAAATTTGAGTATACATTTTCGATTGCAATATCTTATCATTTGTAATAATTTATGTCATCATAAAAATAAATAATTGAAAATATGAATTCGAAACAGTATAGTTTTCTGTGTGCCGTCTATAAGCATGATCAGTTAATGAGTGAAAGCTAGATAATAGGTAATATAGGTAGGTACATCGTAATTCCATTTGATTTTATTAATTTTTTACGAATAGGTAATTAATTATTATTTTGATAAGGTTTTAACAATAGGTATAGGTATCTGATCAAATACAATAATGTGAAATGCTGACTTTATAGCTAAATAATTTAACAAAGGAAATATGTACCTATCTGCAATTTACAATTAACCTACTTTATTTATTTATTTCAGACAGAAATTAACGATCAATAAAAAATGCCTGCCTATTATTTCAAAGTTATATGTACCATAGACGAATCTTATGATCATTCCTCATGAAAAGTAAATATGTATAAGCTTCAACCATAAACTCCTTATTTATTTTAGGTATATTTTTCATTCTCTACACTTGTGAATAATTCAAGAACCTTGTCAGGAAATTACTAATTTTGGTAAAAAATAATATTGTTAAATTCTCTGAGCTACTTATAGTAAGAAGCTACAATCAAATCATAATTATAAATGTTTTTTGTAATCGTATAGGTACTATGATTAGAATGTATGTTACCTACTGTTAGACAGAACTATCAAGTCTAAAAATATACCGACTTAATAAGGTAGACTATATTCTTAGTTGTAAGGCATCACACACTCCTACGTGTAATTGTGTAGCGTTTTTTCTATATATATATAATTTATAGTGATATAACAAGTAGGTATATGTATATATACAGTCAGTAATCAAATGTATTGGGCCTTTCTAATATTTGATAAATAATTTACTTACGAGAAGTATATATTACTAAAAAAAATCAAATTCAACATTTTGAAAACTGTACGTAATTGCAATTTATAAAAGTATATTTAATGTAGTATAGTAGTAAAATACTATAAAAATAAGTTACTAAAAATTAACTTTAGCAGAGTGGTTTCGATACGCCGACCTCTGGGCCCAGCACGCTTCTACTACGCCACTCGGCTGAAGCTTGCACAGTCACCATATTATGCTTGATCAATATGTCAAATAATTAAAACAATACCGTTGAAAGCAGGTAATATAATTCCTTCTTTATTCTCTGTAAAATGCATTAAACATATAAACTTATAATTTTCTTTAGTTCGCGAAACAATGCCTTCGAAAGGGTTAAAAACATTAATTATATCAAAATAAACGATACGTGTTGTAAAATTGAAAGCCACGACAAAATAGTAAACCAATATATTACAAACAGAACTAAATTATAATTTAAAAATATATAAAACGTACCAATACATATTTTAAATATGTCCATTAAAAATGTCATATTTGAATATATATTATCTTTATCAAAATCGCCACAAAATTTCGAGAATAAAAATTCTTTGTTACGGAATTAAATATAATATTCATTCTATCCTATATTAATTAATTTCTTATAAATGAATATAATGAAAATTTATAGTATTTGCATTTTTAAAATTGGCCATATCGAAGAACTTCCCAAAATTGCGTTCTTATTTTTATAAACTTTCTAATTTAGGTTCATATTGATCAACGTGTATATTTTTAAAATATCCTGAAATTGTAATTTAAAATGTTTGTCTTCACTTTTATATCAATTTCAGAAATTGATGAAACACTTACTTACTCCATTTACAGGTTTAATTTTTGCGACACAGTAGTTTTGTTTTGATGAGATTTATAATACAAATATTTTTCTCAATAAAATAAAGTTATGATTTTATAATGCAAACATTAATGTCGATGTAAGCTAAATTCATAATTAGATAATTATTATATACGGATAAATCATTACAATCAATAATTAAAAAACGTTTTATGTCTCGACCTCACAAAATTTTCGTAATCAATTAAAAAGATAATTATTTATCTATTCAAATTGTTAATATATAAATAATGTTAAATGTTGTTTCATACATTTTTAGATAACTTAAAAATACTCACTATAATAATCCCGTAGATGTAACATTATATTATATAACACATAAAAAAGACAGTTATGTACATATTATACATTATTGTATAACATATTTGAATTAATGAAATATATTTTTTGACAAAAATCAAATGAAGAATTATGCATGGCATAATATTATTATCCTGGTAGTATAAATACACGGTTATGAAGAATTATACATAGTCTCTGCCTATTCGGGGGGGTTGAGGGTATTTGAAAAATAAATATAGAACTAAATTACAAATAATTCGTAAATCTCTGTCAAAAAGTGGATAAAAATAATATTAGGTGAACCGTAACGAACACTACGTTTATTCACAGAACTTGGGGCTAAGTACAGGTATGTTATTGACAACATATGAGGCAAGTGTGGATGAAGTTTTAAAGTTACAATATAGTTGCTTTTAAAATTGTTGAAAGATACGCGTGGTTTTCAATGCTTAGATTCTTTTATATTTATGATTAAATTTATAGAAATTAATACATGGCATAAAATTGATACATACAAGTATGTAATATACATGAAACTGAATATAAATTTCAAATAATTATAACTAATAAAATAGGTAGACTACTGATATAAGGCATGAGTAATATATCACGTCTACACTGTATAATTCTATTTGATATATTTTTTATAAATAAATACTTTTGTTTAGTGTTAAACATAAATAAATAATTAAAAGCCATGGCGAGTAGTTGGTGCTTCGATATTAACAAAACAATATTAAAATATAGAGACAATTAATAGCATCTTTGGAAAGTAATAATAATAGCGGTGATAAATACAGTACTATGACAAACAAAAATTTCAAAACGTAATATTCACAGACATACATACATATACAGGTCGGCAGAAAAACAAAATAATTTACACTGATTATGCACAGAATATGACATAAAGAAGAAATATGTATTATTTATTCGGTATACTTTAAACAAAAATATGTTTAAATTGTACATTTGAAAATGAAACAAATAGTCTCAATTCTAAAGTAATAATCGACAATTAATCGATAATTCACCCATTGCACAGGGGTGGATTAAATAATTCTCGTATTGTTATCGTGTACAAAAGGAGCACAAGCCTCTAACTGATAAATGGGGCGATTCTTTTTGTCGATGGCAATATTATACAATATACGGTTGGTGTTTGTATATACGTGGGATAGGTAGCGAATTGTGATAACTAAGCTGTTGTAGGTATGCGTGACCTTGAGATATTGGCTACATGCGCTGGATCTGCCAGACAATGAGGTGACTGCGCTCTCGGGGGATGGACTTCTGTTTTCCGCGATCTTCGTCATCTTCTGGACCTAGGTTGAAGAAAGTAAAAAGTAAATAAGACAAAAAAGATTGAAGAAATCGCTAAAATGCGACTTAATTATCATTAGTCGACAGAATGCTTCAAAGAAACAAAAAGATAATGATACATAAAATATGTAACAATATAAAATTGTTTAAAATTTTAAAATTACACTTTTGCTTAATACAAACATTTTTAAAGATGTACAATTCAAAAATATCAAAATAATGAAATGAATGTTTACACACAAAAATTTGTATTTTCTTATCAAATAATATTCAAAACATTTCCTAAATTTTAAGTTAAGTACAATAATTACATTAAATTGATAGTGTGAAATTGTAACAAAATTCTTAGATTTTGATAAATAAAACAGTAAAAAGGAAGTATGATGATGAAAGAATAAATGGAAGTATGGCGCAAGCAGCACTTAACAAACAAAATGTAAAAAACTCGATAAAGCAATAAAGTACAAAACTTACCAATGCGAAAATCCACGTAGCCCTCCCCACCCGACAATATGAGCATGTTATCGGGCCGTCGCTGTGGTGAAGCCGGTGCACTGCCCCCTGTCTCCCCACCTAATCCACCCCATGCGACTCCACCGGCACCTCCAGAGGACATCTTGGAGGCACTGCCACCTCCACCTCCTCCAGCAACGCTTGCACCCTTGATGGTGGGTTTTCCGGGGACTGACACGAAGAATTTGACAGCCTCGCGATGGCCGTGGAAGGAAATCTGGGCCTTGGACATGTCAACGAGGGGCAGAAAAGAGGCCGGACGAAGGGTGACAGCGGTTGTTGAGTCGAAGGTAGAGGCTGCGGCTCCTGACGTTGAGCCGTCATTGGTGGTGATTGCCAGATGCGACTGTTCCACTGAGAGAAGGTGGAGAGGTTTATGAGATAGAGATGTGGAGAGGTTATGAGATAGAGATGTGGAGAGGTTATGAGAGATAGAGATGTGGAGAGGTTATGAGAGATAGAGATGTGGAGAGGTTATGAAAGATAGAGATGTGGAGAAATAGAAGAATGAGGCACCGGGTAGAAGCTTCATTAGCAATAACTACGAGGGTGCTTAAGGGTGCGAATAAATAGATTAAAAATCGAAAACATAATTTTACTGATTATTTAGCCTAATCGTGTATTGTAGTACAAATTTAAAAGTCATTTAAAGTTAAAATAGTATAAACATTACAATTATATGGAGTGGTTAATGTGTAGTATATTATACATATAGCAGTCCCTAGTGACAAGATTTAAAAACCTGTATTAAATTTTTGTCCGTCGCGAAATATACACATTAATTAATATAAAATCGGTTAATATTAACCAAACTAAATACATTAATGTTATAACCCTAAATAGATATTTAAAGGTTACTAGAAACACCGTTGAAATGTATGTGCAGGATGCTGCCTGTAACCGAATTTGAATTTCCGGGTTTTCTCAATTTTTAAGGTCAATATAGCAATAATTTTGTCGGTTTAGTATATAAAAATTGTTATCAAAATTTTATCGTAAAAAAATCGAATTAACAAATATTTTATTAAGAATAGTTAATAGTACTATGATAACACTAAACAAATGACAATTTAAACATAATATGAAGTTTATAATAATGTAATATAAATGCTTACTACAAAATAAGTTATAGTAACGAAAACATTAACTGCGGATGACACCATTTTTAGTTTAGTGACTTCCTCAATTTAGTCATTTTGCTGAACAATAAGTCAAACATATGAGCTTTATTAACTGTAAATTGCTTTGATTCCTGTTATTTACCGAATATTTCCCGGTCCAAATACTGTGTATGTAATGTACGTGGCAAAGGATTGCCAATAGGTGCGAATTTAAAGGGGTAATATCAGTGCTGAAGATGAAAGATACGAAAGAATACTAATGACAGAAAAATGTGATTTTAAACAGCTACACCACTGGAATAAGTATAACGAAATATTTAACTATATCAGAAAACAGTGCAACCCAATATTTTTTGAAATTGTAGATTTAAAGCATTTGAACAGTCATAGAAATGTTCAATAACTTAAAATAAGTATCAATTTTAAAAGGCAAGTATAAAATAAAGGTAAACATTAAACCAGATCTAGAGTGTTCTGTGGAATGCATGATCTGGGGAGGTATTCAAAAGGAAGGTTTGCACGAACCTCCGGCAAACTGAACCGATGCGATCACACCATTTCCAGTTCCAATCCAAAGTCGATCACACGAGGCTAGCATGTGCGTTGTTCGGACCAGAGATACACCGAGTTTGCTGGAATCTGAAGGAGATACGAAGGGGGAAGGAACAGGTTATATAGACTAGTCAACTGGGAATTGTGATACACTTCAGAATCACAAGGACATCATTTATGCCTTTAGTTAGCTGATTTATTAGATTAAATAAAAACATATTAATAATTATAACAGACTTAATCATTATGAAGTAGGTAATTGGAATTATGTGATTTGAGTAAGGTTCAAATTTGTGGTGTAATTTTTATGGTGAACATAAACTATTCTTAAATTTAAAAATGCATAGATGCACTTGTTTAGGTTAGTTAACGGTCTATTTTGTAATTAAACATAGGAATAAAAGTTGCAATTAATTAGAGACAACAAAGAAGCAGGGACTACATATAAAAGAATTACGAATAAGAAGTAATGGAAAAGATTGAAAACGATAACGAATAGTATTTCAAAAAGTAATAGAAACGGCCAAAAGAGTCAGTGACAAATAATAATTCAAAATGTAAGTACAATAGTATGTTTAATTTAAACAGATAACCTTTATTTAAATAAAAACACATATTTTATTGCAACAAGTCAAATGATCAATGATAACAGGAAAAAGAGAAATACAATAATTGAGGCAAATAGACGGACAGAGAAGAATAGACTCATATACCTAGACATGGATAAACACAGAGAAGAATAGACTCATATACCTAGACATGGATAAACACAGAGACGGACAGAGAAGAATAGACTCATATACCTAGACATGGACAAACATAGAGACGGACAGAGAAGAATAGACTCATATACCTAGACATGGATAAACATAGAGACGGACAGAGAAGAATAGACTCATATACCTAGACATGGATAAACACAGAGACGGACAGATGGACAAAATGGCAGACCGCAAAACACATAGAAGGGTAGACGAGCAGACAGACAGACAGTCACAAGAAAAAGATTGATAAAGTCAGAGGGATAAGTTAGAGGGACCGACAGACAGATAAATAGACAAGCATACGGATAAAAGGCCTATGCACACTGAACGCAGCGCGGCGCGTCGAAAATGCATTCTACACCAAACGCGTCACAGTGCAGCAAAAATCGATATACTCTTAACAGAAAATCTACATACGAGGGGAGGAGGACAACGTATACTGAGTCAGTGAGCCATGGTTAATATTGATTTTTGACGCGTGTAAAGTTGAGAATTTTCATCATTGATTTTCTACGAGCCGCGCTGCGCTGCTTTCGGTGTGCATTGTCCCATAAGATTTAATGCTTTTAAACTTTTTTACGCGCTGCACCGCGTTCAGTGTGCATAGGCCTTAAGTCCTGTGAGCCCACAGACAATTATGTATAGTAAATCTGAAGGGTTAGAACACAGACTTCTATTTATACATAGTTAAATATAGAAGTTTGTTGGTTAAAACGACTGACATAGACTGATGAATAGACAAACGTGCAGATATTTATATATATATTGTCAAGACAAACACGTAGATGTACAGACAGACAGAGAGAAAGAGATAAATGGATGGAGAAGCAGACAAGTCTCACCAATCATCCGGTTTACACATGGCTCCACATCGACATCCTGTAGATGCTGATAAGAGAAGGCATGATAGAGGCGGAGAGTGGAATCCAGACGAATCGATACCCAAACACCATCGCCGACCCAGCAGAGTTGTCTCACCTGGGACTCTCGCCTGGGGTGGGCCTCGAAGCTGTGACACATGGAGAAGATATCGATTGCTTAAAGTCTGGCAATACAAATAGGATCTAAATATGCACATTTTAAAGTATGTATGTGAAAAATAAAATAATGTCTACGAACGTTCTGAAATGTCGTTTAAATGACTAACTTTAAAAACAACTACCTAGAACTCATAAACTATCGTTTAAATCTTTGAGAACTACATTTTACAGAATGTTGCACAAAATTCCAAAATATTTGAAGATACTCCTTGAATTAATGCATTAACAAGCGAATGTGTATTAGTCAAATCAAATAGAGAGAGTAAAAGTCATACTTTAGCAAATAAAAATCGCTTTTTAAACGTAACGATGAGTGCTGTAAAAACATTATTACCCATTGCGTTTTGTCATCAGTTCATATAAGTGCAAAAAGTGCTTTGTTTAATAAGTTCAGTGGAATATGGACCTATATAAAAACAGAATATATTGTATTCAAGAAAATATTACACTTTCTGTTGTAAACATTGGAGTCGAAATATAGAGTTTATTAGAAGTATAAATCAAAAGTATAACTAAATCTAGGATAACATATAGGGTGGTTCGTAATTAAGTTCGTTTATTGAAACAGTTTTAACAGTAATAGTTTATGTACAAATATAGTGTCCGTAGTTTATTTGCAAATAGTGTCCATCTGCGTCAATAATTTCTTGCAGATCTTGTTCCAGTTTTTCGGATTCTTTATTCATCATTTGGGCAGTAAAAGTTGGAAATTGCTGTGCCAAAAACTGTTCAACAGTTTTTGGCAAGAAGATTTTGCAACAGTGTTGTAAATCTTCTTCATTATTGAAATCGGGATCGTTTCTTATCAATGATCCCAAGCTGGGAAAGACAAAGCGGTCACACATGTTAGTGTCCGGTGAACATGGAGCCTGCTTTATAGACGAATACTCTTTTCGGCCATAAAAATAAGTGTAACTGCAGCAACGTGGGGCCTGGCGTTATCCTGTTCAAGAGCCATATTCTTCGTCTGGATATTCCCATGAATAGCAAAATACTGACTCATGTCTTTCAAACACTGAATGTATTTTTCAACAGTAATATTGCCTTCGCAAATTTTGAAATAATGCACACCCTTCAGTGTTACTGCTATACAAGCGAGAAACTTGCATCTTCTGGCCATGAGACAGTCAAAATATCTACACCTGACATTATACCAGATCTCTGTAAATTGTCAATAAAAACATTTTTTTGTCGTAAGAAAAGTCCATAATTATGTTTATGAACTGTACGTTTATGAATTTCAATTTCAACTTATTTTGAATGCATTTAAATTAAAAATATTCTATCGATTTTTATTATATTAATCCAAGACATATAGACATATGTATAATTAGATACAAATTATAACAACGCTTCAATTCTCTATAATATTCATAGATATTCATAGACAAACGTAAATACTGGGCTAAGAAACGAACTTCAGTTCTGAATATAGTACGAATAATTACGTTAAATATATTTCAATAAACGACCTTAAATACGAACCACCCTATAAATACAGTAAATGTTATATTTAAAATATTTGTGATATAAATGAGCCCAAGAGTCTACTATGAACAGTGTTATGCAAGACCACGGAACAATAATAATAAAAAGCAAGTGACAAAACTCACGAAGCCTTGAGTACGAGTGTCTTGGCATCGAGGACATAGACCCGATTCCGATAACCGGCCCAAACGGTACCAGCGGGAGGAATGGCCGCCAAACATCGGACTGAATGATGCGGTTCTCCCAGGCGGATCTGTGCGTACCGAGAGAGATCCCACTCCCCATCACAGCGCCTCTTGAACATGGCTATCGAGCCGTCAGCAAGAGCTGCGAACACGCGACCGCAAATGTGACTGAAGAAGTTTGGTGAGAGAGGATAGAGGGGGGTCAATGTCGGATCATAACTCATTCTCTGTCTATTTAGACCATTACATTGTTAATAAACATTATTGATATTTTGTGCGATACATGTGTGAAATTAAATTAGATAACACTATAGAAACAATACGTATAAGCGTTAATGCGTAAAAAGTAAGGCAATATAATAAATTACCCCAATTTGTAAAAAAAAATATTTTATGAGTACCATTATTAAATAATAATTTTTAGGTTTCTTGTGATCATTTAGAAAAATTTAATTATGTTCAGTAAAAATAGCCCACACTTAAAGAAATATATTTTTCTAGTAATTTTAGTAAAAAATAGTCTTGTCTCAAATTCTTGAAATAAAAAAGGTCAATGTTACGTCATTTTTCTTAAAAGATACAAAAATAAATCTAGTTCCTTTAAAAACTTTTCCTAGATAGTATTCTAATGATCCTTTTAACTGATCTTTTTTTTGAAACTTTAGATATTACAGATAATATTCTTAATGATATATTTCCCTATTCATAGATTTAAGTCATTTGTGTTCGGCGAATTTCGTTAGGCAAACGTGTTAAACGCTTAAACTGGTAAATATGTATAATATAAAAATATATAAGTCATAAAAAATCTATAAAATTAGTATCTAGGTGGAAAGTAACTTGTTTCGCCCCAACAAACAGAATGATAAGGTAAAACACATAACTGCATACCTTAGTTAATTTGTATATGAATATATATTAATATTGTACAATTTTGGCCCATAAAAGTCAGAGTCGAAAATATTACGATATAGGAATTGGGTTAGAATAAAATGTTATCATATCAACTTTTCTAACTTTCTGTATCGTTGTATCATTTATTTGATGATGTTTGTTCACATTAAATGCTCTACTTCCACAGAAGAAGGCGGTAGGTACTCACATGATACAAGGTATGGAGTCTTTGAGTTTGACCGTGTGGAGACACCGTCGCCAATTCGCTACTGCCGAGTGAACAAAAAGACTGCCACTCTGACATCCAATCCACATCGTCGGCTGGATGCTACTCGGTGTGGGGAGGCCACAAGAAGCTGCCGACTCAGTCTCTGAGGTAGGGAGGGGGGGGGGGAGCAGAGGAGATAGGAATAGAGGAATACAATCCTCCACCTCGACAAAATAAAATTACTTCTAATAAAAAATATCTCCACTTATAAACTCACAATTTTTATAATCTAGACCTATGGCAATAGGTCGTTAGCTAGTAAAGCTAAGCGAACTATGTAGTAGGTAATATAGGATAGTT
>JAYRBW010095081.1:0-20592 GCA_036023295.1 Invenusta paracnida | reverse complement strand
CTCTTATTTTATACACGTTTATTTATATTAAAAAAATAGTACACAAATAGGTTCAGTCTGAAGTCAACAATTACAAATATAAAAAACATATTCCATTTTTTGGAAAATCATGTGTTCATGCCTGTGTACCGGTTTGCCTTTTTTAAGATGATAATCCTGGTAAACAATACAACATTTGTGCCCTGCCTTATTGTATTTTATTAATTTTGTTTCATTTATATTTGCAGGACTTGCTTCTATTTTTGTCTTCAATGACCTCTATATATTTATTTACTTGCTGGGTCACTAATAATGAAACAGAAATAATAATAGTTTTGTTGGAATTAATAGATAGTTTAAATAATAATAGTTTGATTTTTGATTTTTACAATAAAATAAGCTATAAAACATAAGTAATTCTAGGTCATATATTATGAAAGTGGAGCAAATCTTAGGTCATGTATTATGAAAGAATGCCATATATATATATACAGGGTAGGGCAAAAGTTACCATACTATTGAATACATCAAGAATTTAAAAACTAAAAGTTATCCAAAGAAAATTTTTTGTAATTACAAAAGTAATTTAACATATGTACATATATCATTTTAAATAGGTACTCAAATTATGGTCCATCTGCATTGATACATCTTTGGCAGTGATCACTTTTGCATACCTTTTGCAATTAATTTACAATTTTCTGATGTATTCAATAGTATGGTAACTTTTGTCCCACCCTGTATATATATAAGTTTTAAGTCATACATGTTTATTTTAATTCACAACTTGCTGCATTACTATTACCACTCATGCATATGCACTCTACTATACTTACAGACTTATTGTAAATATAGAATATAAAATATTTTTATTAAGTAAACATTTCTCTTAAATTGATTGAAGAATTATATATATATATTTGCATATATAGAAATAAATTATAAGTATACATTTTACATTGTATATATTGTCTCTAATGACAAATATTGTACATTTATTATATTTTATTAAAGTAAAAAATTAAACTGATTTGTTTCATTTTCATATATTCTTAAAGATTGTTACAAATTTCACAAGAATGTCACAGATTGAAATATCTTTTTATATCTAATTTACCTAAATATAACATTTTATACTGCCATAACAAACAATGCACTGTGCATCATCTGACAGATACATCTAACCATTAGACTACTTTTGTTTGATAGTTAAATGATTTATAATCTGAATATTAGATGCATCTAACCATTAGACACTTTTATGTCTGACTGTTAGATATAAAAGTATTATAATTCATGCAAAGTGCTGTAATTAATTTGATATTTACCATTATCTTTCAAAATTAAATAGTAAAGGAATGCAACACTAAAGCTAAAAAGTTTATTTTATCAGCAAATTTTCATATCACACTTTATAAAGTTAAAATAGGTATATAGTAAATAACAACAGATTGTATAACTCATTACATTAACTCAATACTTACCATAGGACAGATATATCCATCAAAGCATTATACCTACTCACAAAATTTCTCAATATCATATTGTACTCACCCATGGCCATAAGAATTTTACTTTGAAATGATGTTGATTTACTCTACACTAGGTATATATACAATTTAGTGTAAATAAGGGAGTCTTGGATGTATTCATTGTATTTGGAATCATTATATTTAGCATATTAGATCTTTAATATAAATCTACAATAACCTGTTCTCTTTGTTATTTCAGATTTTCATTGTTACATTGTGACCTCATTTAGTAGCATTATTGCATAATTTTATTTTATTTGATAATTTAATCTAATCTTTATATGACTTAACTAAAATAGCCACCTTGATATTTTTGGTTCAGATAAGTTACAAATTTGATTTAATTTTCTCTGAACTAAATACTAAATAGGAATTTTTTTACTTACTTTGAACCATATATAAAATTATTTTTATTTTTTTGTTTGGATCAAAAAGCTGTAGATTGACTGTTATGTTATCTTTAAATTGTTTTTATTTTATCCAGAATATTTCATCCAAAGAAAGTATTTGGACCCAACCAACTAACCAAAAATATTAAAAATTTTATTGTGTCTACCAAAAATAAGTTTTTTTATTGTTAATTGTCCAAATTATAATTTATTTTTATTTCATCTGGACCAAATAGAAATTTGTTTTTATTTGGTCTTTTGTTCTTTTTGTTTACAAATAGTAACTTGTTTCCAAATATATTTTTATTTCATTTGGATCAGATAATATTAATTTTTCTTTCATGTAATTTAATTTAATTTTGTGTTTGGACCATACCTAAATTTGTTCTTATTTTATCTACACTACATAAAAATTTTGGTTCTAGACCAAATATAATTTTTTCAGAGTTAACTAAACATAATTTCATATATTTGGTCAAAATGAAAGAAGTAGATTAGCATAAAATAATACAAATCAAAATAGTAAAAGCCAAATTGATAAATTGCATATATACATATGGAAAATAATCTACTTTTGATATCTTGAGCTTATAATACACTAAATATGATTTTATTTATTATTATTAATATATTATTTCTTATCAAATTGGTATTTGGGTCAAACCAAACTAAGAAAATTATTATTTTGACTACAAGTTGTTTCAAAATTATTTAACTGCACTGTATGTACATCTCTGCTTTAAATTCAGATAGCCAATAGGAATGTTTATTCTATCTACTGTGTTTTTGCTCTAATATACTGTTTAAAATGTATGCATATGTTTAATTGAGATAGTTATGTTACATTAATATATTAATATACAACTGTTAACAGACTTTTGAAACACCCAGTACATGAAATAAAAACATATTTAATTTTATGAAGTATTCTAATCGAAATATATTAAAGTTATATATTATTATAATCTAATAACATTTGTGCACCACGTTATGACCTTATAAATTACATTTTTAACTTTAGAGTAAATAATGAGTAAACCATCACTTGTGGCCCCATCTACCAAGCCACAAAGTCGCATGGCTCCACCTGGTACTCTTTCTAAAGGCAAGAATTCAGCAATGTCTTCATGTAGTGAGAGTAAGTATATACATATCCACTATAATATTTTGAGTACAGCTCTATATTATTTGCTACAAATATTTTTTAATTGTATATACAATGTTTTGATACTATTAATGTTTAAATTAACTTAATAATTTTCCCATTGTCATATAATTGCAAAACCTGTTTTGGGTAATACTTTCATTTCTTTAATTTCAGTTGCAGCAACTATTGAAGAGTTTGGAATGGGTGACCGAGTTTGGGTTGGTGGTACTAAAGAAGGAATTATTACCTTTCTTGGTAAAACACAGTTTGCAGAGGGTGAATGGGCAGGTAACTGCATTTACATTACTATATGTTTACACAAAACATTCAACCTTATATATTTTTAATAATTTGTGCATTTTGATTTTTCAATTTATGAAACATGATGTTAACTATGTTTGAATGTACTGTATATACAATTTTGTTTAATTTATCTTTTATTAATTTGTAATATTTTAAAATAATGAATTATATGTTATACTTTGTACAAGAAAATAACACTAAAGTATGTTTTTTGTATTCAGTACCATGAATAATATCATTTATTCGAAATAAATATATATTACTTCTAATATATAGTAATTTTATCAATAATATTATGTAAATATTTTATATCTTGATAACCTACTTATATTTCTTATATTTATTTATAATGTGAAATCTGTTTTCTTTGTAAAATAAACCACTTTAATTTCATTGATTTCTCAATAAATGTTTCTTAACAAATATTTGATTAACAATCTTAAAAGTAAACTGAAAAATCACAATCAATTTAACTATGTATATTATTTATTATATAAAAACACAAGCTTTTGGTATACTTAGTAGTGTTTACGCATGATTATGGTCTAAGTAAACCAAAAGCTTGTTTTTTTATAAAATATTTAAAAAATTATATTGATTGTAGCTTTTTATTTTATTTATTTAGACTGAACAGCAGTTTTCTCTTCTATCAAAATTAAAATATTTCATATGTTTCGATTTGTCCGTTTTTTATTGACATTTAATATTTACACATATTTTATAGTACATAACATTAAAGTTCAGAACTTTGCCCTGTTTATGCCTAAAAATGCTCTTATCCAGGTATACGACTAGATGAACCTAATGGTAAGAACAATGGTAGCGTCAATGGTGTCAACTACTTTGAGTGTCCTGACAAATATGGCCTATTTTCGCGTCTCTCAAACCTCAAACACGAACCAGGATCAATGACAGCTTCTACCACCAACCTTTCCATGACGTCGTCTACTTCAGATATTCATAAGTCCATATTGAATACACCTATTGCTGGACAAAATGTGAGACTCTGATTGTATGTTATTATGTTTATTTTGAGGTATGCTGAACGGTTTTACTTGGAAGTTTTGCCAAATAAAATAAAATAAAATTCTTTATTTCTTTTACATTGTAGGCATTTTTTAGGTAAGTGTATGTCACGTTGAAATAATTATAAAAGCTTAATTCAAATATTCAAGATGAATTTAAGTTTCCGTCAATTTCTGAATGTTTGTTCTATGGGTTTCACATTACAGATTGTTTCATAACTTAAATATATTGACTATATTTATATATTAAATGTAAGTTTTATGGAACAGACCCCAGATCTTCATGTATCATTATAATAATCAGTGTTTGGAAAAAGTAGTAGTTTTTCATAGGATATCCATATTTCTTGTAGTAAGTACCAACATGGCTATCTCTAAAACTCGATTAGACAACAAATAATACGCAATTATGATATTAATTATGGCATTTTCTTTTTTATTCCCAAATTATACCATTATTGCATGTCTGATATTAGTAACGATTTTTTATATACCCTGAAGTAAATATTTTATAAATGGTAATTACTAGAAAAAATATAATTCTACTGTAATTTACTCTCTCCACAACTACTCTCCAACATCATAGAACAATAATGCGACCCCAACAGCAACTCCTGTTGTACCAGTAGCGTCCGCGGGGCCTCATCCCAGTGGTTTGCGAGTGGGAGAACGTATCCTTGTGTCGGGCAATCGACTAGGTACTTTGCGTTATCTAGGAGGCACCGATTTTGCTAAGGGAGATTGGGCTGGTATTGAGCTGGACGATTCCAGCGGCAAAAATGATGGCTCTGTTGGTGGCAAGAGGTAACTTCACTGTCGA
This sequence comes from Invenusta paracnida, assembly GCA_036023295.1. Taxonomy (NCBI): domain Eukaryota; kingdom Metazoa; phylum Platyhelminthes; order Proseriata; family Coelogynoporidae; genus Invenusta; species Invenusta paracnida. The sequence continues at coordinate 15,397 of JAYRBW010095081.1, read as the reverse complement.
TTTTCCTTTTATTTTCATATAATTGTTTATTGAAAGGAAATTGCAAATAAAATATTAAGATGTATTTTATTTTCTCGTTGTTTCATTTGTATGTATCTATTAGTGTACATTTCTTTTAGTTGTTTGTTACTGACTAAAGAAAACACTTTTATTCAATTTTGCTCTTACTGCCTCTGTACATAATATAATTGGAGTTAGTGCTAGTAATAGTTTTCTATAGTGTAAATATATTATTGTATGTCACATTATCCAAGCTCTAAGTCTGTTTTACCTTTATAAAGAATAAAGCTAGGTTTTTTAGAGAATTTCCGGATTTTTGAGGGCAAAAATACTAATTTTCTGGAATCGAAAAAATAAGCAATAAAATTATGGGAGTGTTTCGAAAATATTTTTTCAATGTATTTTTATATTACGTTATGCTTGTTCTGTTTTAGATCAATGACTTACTTATTCCATCCAGAATGTACTTTTTATTCAAATAAAATGTAATCCGGTATTGCAGGGATGAGATTAATATTTTTTATAAATAATTAAATATAGATATATTATTTTTAAATTTAAAACTTATCGAAACATTATCGGTTTTTTATTTAATTTTAGCTAATTTAATTATTCTGGCGAAGTACCTGTTTACAGTATAATTTGTTACCTGGTGTTGCCTCTCAGTAAATTGTTTATAACCAAACATTTCATATTGCCAGTGTAAATTGTAAGGAAATATTGAATAAGTATTTTGGACATATTTTATGTGTAATTTAATATATATAATTTACATTTTATATGTATATAGAAAATATTTACACTTTCTTTTTTAAATGTGGTATTAGGCTATAGATTCAACATAAACATTGTGTTATGCTTAGATGGTTAGGTTATATTTTTGGAAATTGTAACTTTACATCTTAATAATATGCGGATATATGTAAATAGAGTGGTGATAAACAAAAATAATAATCTTAGATGCAAATTATTAGTCATAAAATTTCAAATTTTCTTATGAACTCAATTTTTGTTATTTTTATGTATTAGGTTTAAAAAATTTGCGCTTGTGATGTTGCTTTTAAAAGCTTAGCCATTAGTCATTGGAGATTGATTTTTCCAGATTTTTTACTCTCATGCCTTGAGATATTCTACTCCTTCTTTTTTCCTGGTTACAATTTTTACTTCCCGGACTGACGTGGCATTCTTCCAATAGAGACAATTGATCTGACTCTTTATTATACTCAAGACCTTTTGCATATTATGAAAAGGTTTTATGTGGTTCAATTATTGTACCGAACACTTTGTTTTTTTAAATGCTGTAATCTATAATGTACATTAAGAGTTGCTTGTCACCTTTTCATTTCATGGTTTCTCTTTACCCACAGTTAACTTTTTATGATATTTATTTTCTCGGCTTTCTCTCATCTGTTCTTGCAGAGTGATTGCACATCTTTTAATGATATTATTAATTAATAATAAATTAACAATTAAATAGTATGAACTATTATTATTATAAATATTTGTCAAAATAGTCTAACTTTATTATTATTTAATTGCAGTAATTTAGGAATTGAACAACTATTTATTTTATATTCATGCATGGCCGGCTATACCGTCAAATCCTCTACCCATTATAACATTTCCGTTGAATTGTCTTAACACTCTACTGATCTATTCCCGCCTCTACCTCTCCCTTTTTGTCAACCCCAGATACTTCGCATGCAAACCCAACTACGGCCTATTTGCACCCGTTCATAAGGTGTCAAAACCAGGGGCAGGTCCCGTCCCACCGTCCGCACGAAAGGCTTCAATATCCGGGCTTAAACCCCCTGGCTTTACCTCCAGGTAACACCACATAAACTCGCTGTTGATAATAATCCATCGTCTTCTTTGCTTCCTTAAGTTAGCAGAGTTTTATAGAGTTATACAGAGTTTATTCAATCGTTTTTCAATCACTATTATGAGTGTTTATTGAATCAAACAAGGTGTCAACTATACCTACAATTTTACAGTATGAAATATAGATTTTGTCAATTATTTGTAGTGTTATGACATTTAAGTTTTGGTATTGAAGTATATAATATTTAATTGTATCACGGGGTGCTACATCATTGAAATATGGATGTATTACAAATATAGATTTAATAAATTATAAAAATATATAAAATAAACAAGTAAATATATAGGAGGCACGCCTAGATGATCCCAATACTAATTATTGATATATACACTATGTGATGGTAACAGTAGTATGTATAGTTAAATCATATTTCATAATAACATTATGAGATTATTTTTTTTAATTTTGTACATTTTGAATACCTACTTCGTATTAAAAAACTAAAGGATATCTATGTATGTTTATATAATGATTTGTATTATATAAATATTTCACATAGTACTTTTGTAAATGGTCACATATACATGTTTGAATGACACAATATCTCGTTTGATTGCGGTAATGACGTACTTGACTACTTTAATCCGATATTTGATTGTTACGTTTCATTGAAGTTATGTACCTTTAATTATATGTTTCAATGTTTATTTTTCAATTTGTTACTAGAAAAGATTTGATTCTGCTAAAATAATAAATTATTAACAAGATTATTTAAATTAAGCATAAAATTACAATTAATATATTTTTAAACTTTTCAGATCTGGAAGTCAAGAGTCTCTGTGTTCTGTTTCCTCAAATGTAAGCTCCGCTTCAAGACAACGGGTTCGTCTTGGTGTAACGGCTCTAGCAGGGAATGGTCAGGTGAGTATTATACTAGAGGTTTAATTACTGCTATTAGAATTATGGTTTGTATATTTTTGGATACAGTTTTCTCACTTTTCTATGATAAGTAAATTGGCCGTGTATGAATTTATTTGTTATATGCTTGTACATAATTAAAACCTGTATGTTAAACACGTTTTTATTGTGGTCTGTACTTTTAACTTGTTATGTACACATTTTAATAGTTTCATTTCGCAGACCCTTAATAATACGTTCAATTTTATATAACATACACCCAGTTGTAGTATTTCATTTGGTTACATTTCTAAATTATTAGATATTATAAAGTGCACGTGTCGTTTGTGATTCTGCCGACATTATTTTGGGTATAGTGTACGTTTATTATACGTTTGCAAACTTATGCTTCTCATGCGTTACATTCTTTTGCCTCTTATGAGTACAATCTCAAGCATGTGTTATGTGTCAATCAAGCTCAATGCTTTTATATATACGATTATTTTCTTCTATTTATGGCATTAAAAATTCCCCGAGTAAAGTATATTTATTAATATATTTTATTAATGACTCTAACTTTTCAGAAATAAACGTTTGGTAAAACGTCATTATCTGTATACCTAATCAATAAAATCTTTGGTTTACATTACCTCAAATTACCTTAAGCTGTTTGGCATTGTTTTTATATTATAATCTTATCTAAGGAAATAGTTACTACAGCGGAATTTTATATGTTACCAGCCTAACACCGGTTATACACTATTTAGTGGAGGCCACTATAATACATATTCGTATTTATTAAAGTTTAGAATTAAAGTTGGTCTTCGAAATAGTTGTGTGTTGTGTATACAACTCCCCCAACCTCCATTCACTTCTTTCATGTTCCCCCCATTGTTTACTATGTGTGCACACTATGTCATCATCTGATTCTTCAGGATGAAGCACCCCCAGAAATCAAGGTAACAGCCAACAGCTTCCACTTGTGGTGTCAATTTCTATCACTAAATAATATTATTATCGGTGTCTGTATATTCATAATATCATTATTACACAATAATTTCATTTATGTAGTACAGTCGTAATTTCCATTAATTCCAATAATACTATGTAGTGAAACTTATTTTTCCTCATTTTATACGCATGCTTGTGCTGTATATATAATACTTAATACTAATATGTATTACTTATATTATTTTTTTAATCGTGGTATAATAGTTTGCAGTATTATGAATGATTTTTCTTGCAGGGGTTAATGTACACAATGGTATTAGTGTTGGTGTAGCAGTATATAATATATATTTATTGGTTTTCTTATATCGCTTTTTAGTTTAGATTCTGTTTCAAATCGTATGAGAAATAATTGTTTTTGTTTCATCTTGAACTTTTCTGGTTATAGTCTAACATCTCATTGCAGTTTTAAATGCATTATTGCTTGCTTTGAACTTTAATGAAATCTATTGTAACTCTTAGACTTTTATTTTGATAGTACTTAGATAGTTTATTTTAGCTTGATCACCAAATTGAACTGGAGAACGTTGATAAATCGTAAAATGTATTTTGTATTTAATTGAATATAAAGTGTGTAAATTCTTTCCTCTTGATATTATGATCACAATTTGTTTATTCTAGTTGATTTTATCGCATCTTTATTCGACGTTCACATCCGACGCAGTTTCTTTACATCGTCACGTAACTTGTTTTAGTATTATTCTGCACGATATCGATTGCTTCTGAATCCCCTTTTACTAGTTGGGAAAGGAAATGCACACTGCGGTTATGTATATAGGCATAGTAGGTATATAGTATTAATATAGAAGGGACAGACACACGAGGGGGAGGTTGTATGTAGCATACCAATATAAGCCACAGTGGTGATTTCAAAAAGTTTAGTGACTATATGTTATATATATGTACCTCCTATATAGCAGTGAATTCTCTTCTCAAATCTTATAAGTTTGTAATATAGTGGTTCATATTGTAAGGTGTTTATTATAAATGGAAGAAATGTGCTGTTGTATTTTACCTAGCAGATACTATAATACTATTTGTTCCAACATAACTGCAGAGTATGTGCATATATATATTATATCTGTCTACAATAGTATGCGTTTTATACAGGGTATATATTAATCTTCTGTCACTCATTGAGTGATTGTGAGCCTGTTTTAATGGCTATGACCTAGAGTACTATTAAACTGCTCCAAATGATACTACTTGTTACTTTTCACGATAATTTACCTCTCTTCAATCGTTGTTTCTTTCATCAATTAACAATAGCATAATTTATTATACTTTGGATGATTTCAGAAGTATTTTACTCAACTTTAGTTTATATTTATTATTAATAATAATACATAATATATTGTAAACAATATATATTATATAATGCTAAAGTTCAATTTTATATTATATTAATTTAAGAACTTATGTGAAACGTATTTTACTCATGTAACAGTTATTTGTAAACAATCTATTGTGATTAACATGTTCAGTTTTTTAATAATTCATATCGATTTATAATCCCGTTTTAAATAAACTATTGAACTTGCTTGATTTGATCGCTAGTGCTTTAGTTTATCAGAAATTCAAGTCACTTAACATTTTTGTTTGCTTAACGGATATAACATTGTTAAATTATTTTTAATTTAACAATACTTTGATATGACTATATATATCTGCATCATTATTAGTAACTTTGTAATGGAGATTAAATTGGTTTTAAAATCGATATAAATTGAACTAAAATATTTTCATATAGTATATTTTTTATTCATACTGTGCTTTTTTTACTTTTAAGGAAGCAAAGTTATTTTGAACGAACTTTATTTCCGATTTTTTCATAATTTCATATGACTATAATAGTTTTTTTATATTGTCTACTTAATTATTGCATTAATCAGGTTCTTTTGGTTAAAATATTAATGTATAATATTATATCACATGATAATTTATAAACTTTGTAAATTTCGTTTTTATTTTTAATTGTTCTACAGCGAAAAAATTATAAGATTTTCACAACGTTTAAAAAATGGGGTCTGCTTATCTCGTTAATAATGACTGAAATATATTTATTGGTATAATTAGATTTTCAAGCACTAATTACTATAATGAATTCTGCTTTACTTGTTATAACGAAAAAATTCCAGTATACATATTATGTTAACATTAAAACATGTTGTTGGCAATATTGCTCTACAATCTTACACAATTTTATGTAAAGATGATAAAAATTAAGCGTTTAGAGTTTTAAAAAGCTGCTGATCTTTTTAAAGATATTTACTTCTTCATTGCATCTATTTGAGAAAGGGCCTAATCAGCTTAGTTAATTTGTTCAGCCTCCTAACATAAATTTCCACTTTATAAGAATTGTAAATAATATATTTCAATCTTTTGTCTCACCCGCCATCTTCATACCTACACATAAGCATTCACACACACAGTCTTACAACAACAGCTACAATCCCGTAATTTACGGAGAACGTCGTGCTACTCCCAAATCATCATCATCTGCTGATCTTGGCCGTATGCGAAGTAACAAACCACTTTTTCGATCATTCGAGGTTCGATCATCTCTCATACCTCATGATATTATTTTCCTTTTTGCTGAATTTTCCTCTAGTTTTCTCCTTCCTTTCATGTTGAAAACACCCTTCCTCCTCCCCACCGCTCCCCTTCACCGTTTCCCTATCAATATATCCAATTCCCTTCCTTTTTAGAGTCACCGAACACGTTTCCATTTAATAAGCTGACCACACTACGTGATAATAAACCTGTTCACATTTATGCTCACTCACACATTCTATTGAATATGTGCTATTATGAGGGATCACACAAACCATACTTGCAATGTTTTCTGTACCTGGTTTTTGATTTCGATTTTATATTTGTAATATAATCCCAATTTACAGACAGCACTTTATGAGTTTTTTGCATAGTCTGATTTATTATTATTATTCAATTATTTTTACACCTATATTTATGTGTACACTAGTATTGATTTATTTTTTTAAATATTTCTTTCTGCCTCAGGCTTCCATTTGTTCATCGAATTTGATTCTTTTTAAAATGGTTACATGATATATACGCATAAACAGTTAGATTTAGGTGCATTTCGTTCTCGAGAAAAAGACGAATATGTTGACATTAAAATTGAGCTTATAATTAATTTTAATTGCTGCTTACTAATTATTAAAAAAAAACAGTTTCTTGAAAATGATTTTAATATCTACAAATATATTTTTATATGTCTAATCCATATTGTATTCTTTATAAAAAAATAAATAGCAACTTTTCTGACTAATATTCCAATATTTATGTAATTATCGTATTGTCAATAGTCTAGTACGCAATTAAACATAGAGTTTTAACTCTTATTAATTCTCCATGCAGTTTTATATTACAATTCAGCTACCCAAAAGCTTTTACAAAATAATGTTTTAAAAACCAACATCAACGAAACAGTTTAATATGTACTGAAACAGTTTTAGATATCCATAAAATACATTATATTTTTCAATAAACTTACGTATGTTAAAATTGTATTAAGATATATATTTGCTCTTATAATTAATGTCTACCCATTCGCATCAAATTAACAATTTTTACTGACGAACATTTACAGTGCTTTTCAAAGAATATTGTTACAGTTATCATTTAAATATATCAATATCGCACAATTTATTCCGTTTATTATACTTATTTTTATATTTTTATGTAAAGTAATCCATAATACAGTGATTCATGATATTTTAATTAATCAAATTAATATTAATTATGATGTTTTATTTTTTTACATACTATTATAGTGCAGTAATCTATAATAATGCAATCGATATTATATCTTAATTTTTATTTTGCACGTGACAATTGTGCTCTTCTCAATAATAATCTTACTAACTTTTTATTCATACACGATATGTCCTATATTGTTACTTTTCTATTTCCTCCTGAAACACACATGTAACCATAGAAACCAACTGTGGCGTCTACAGCAAGGCGTCCATCGGTTACAACTCCCACACCAAGTAAACCAGTTGGATCGAACCCAATGACAGCACTTCAGGTATTCTGTAGTTTTTTATGATTTAACACTCAAGTTACTACAGCTTATTATTGGACTAAGTTAATAAAGTTTTGTAGTTGTTAAATAACTTAATCACATTTAAAAGAGAGAGTTAAAACTTAATAAGATTCAGTATAATGTACACAATTTACATTCAACGAATACATTAATATTAACTACTAAATACCTGTGTAGTATTTAGATGTTTATTTATTATACTTATACAATAATTGTACTTTTATTCCTATATTTAATTTGTTCTAGATGTCCATTAAAACTAATACAGCGTGATTTTGAATAGTGTTTGCCAAACACTTATTTTTCTTGGTTAAAGACGGATAAATATATTTTTATTAACTACATACTTCATTTTTTTATTGATGTATCTCATTGTATTATTTATTCAATTTCATAAATTTTATAATTATTTTCTTCACATATTATTATTATTAATAAAATGTATTAACATACTGTTTTATTTGTTGGAAAATAAATCAGAAGGCTACTTGAAAAATTATATTATTTTTTATATAAACAGAGGTTTGCTTACATCATAATATTTATGTTCAGAAAGGTTTAAACACAATGAAATGTATATATGTATGTATTTATATATAATTATGTGTAAAAATGAGCTTCTCTAAATAAAATTATGTGTGACAAATTAATAAGAGCATATTAATAGGTACAATGAATAAATTAAAAAAAGTAAATAAATATCTCTTAACTGAATTGATAAAAAAATGCGTATACTGCCGTTACCATTAAAAATTGTAATTTTATTTCAGTGATGCTCATATTTTTGTTACATTATTATTATTTTTACTTTTCTTTCACCTTTTGAACCGTGAGATGTAAGTAAACATCGAAGGCTTATTTATTAAACATATTTGAAGATTATTCCTGCTCGCGACGCCATATTGTATCGTGAGAAAACAAAACAACCTCCTCGCTTCAGTAAGACGTTCTATTTAGCGTACGTGATACCAAAACATTATGTTATACAGCACGAGTCAGCCACACACTACAGTTTACTGCTCTAATTAGTACATTATAAATAACAGAGCTAAACTAAAATTATATGACATAATAATAATATAGTCAATTATACAACAAATTTTTCAAGTGATCTTTCTGATTTTCACTATAATTATATTCTTCATTTTCTATTCGCTTATCAGAAAGTTGTGAAAGAGAAGGAACAGCACATTGAGCAACTGTTAAAGGAACGGGAGATGGAACGGTCGGATATTGCTCGAGTTACGATGCAAGCTGAAGAGGTTAGTCTCATTGGCTTATATAATGATAATAATACGTTTTATAATTAATAAAATATGATTCTTTAATTTTTAAATATTAATCGTTAAGAATTAGCTTTTGTATTTTAGAAAATATAAACTACATATTTTTTAGATGCAGGCCAACGTATTAAATTCTTATTTATAACATTCCTCATTCAGTAATTCGGCTTCCGCATTTTAAAATCAACAAACAATCGCAAGGTTTTCTATGCACGCATTTCTATATATTTACCGTATTTATACAATATTGGCCCGTAAACGTATGTTAACTTTAACGTCCGGTAATCTCCATCAACTTTCAAGGACCCTGGCTATTTTGTCTATCCATCTCTTATATTTCATCAAATATTAACGTAATAGTATATATAGCATGAAGAATCTAAACAGGAATTCAGTCGCGTGCTTCGTTAAGATTATTGTCTTCTTAATAAGAATTGATTTTTTAGAATGGTTGAACTTCTAGAAATTAGTCGCTTTTAATTTTTTGTACCTACTTATTTGCAAGCCTTGCTTATAGCATGTTTATCATTATAGATTTAAAAAAGTTTTTGTTTGAAATCTTACTTAAAAACATATTATTACCTATTGATAATTATCTATTTAATATTCTTGTTGTTTTTTATATATCTTTTTTTATTAATCAGCAATAGTTTTGCATTTTATATTTGAACAGTATTGGTCAACTATTAAAATCCACTATAACTGTATAGGACAATATATCATACATGTATTTAGTATTAATCTAACTTATTCATATTGTACTGTATAGACGAGCAGAATTCTTTAAGTTATTCTTACTTGTACCTTACAGGCGGAAAATCAGTTTGTGGCGATGAAGAACTATTCCTCTGAAATGGGTGACAAATTGAGACAGTTGACCGATAAGGTGGAGCTTCTTGAAAAGGAGAAGGTCTCTCTTCATGTCAAGTTTGAAGAGGAGAAAAGGTAATTCTTTATTCACCTCATTCAGCTTATAAAAGGTTATTATGTATTACTATCCCGATAAATTAAGGTGATTTCTGAAATTATGGTTACAAAATAAATAAATAAATTTGTGGATCAAGTGAATGAAACATTCTATTATTATTTGAAACATTCTTATTATTAAAACATTCTACATATTATTGAACACCAACACGTTTTCCTATTGTTAAAGATTTGTAATTATTTATAGATTATGAAATATTTGAAAATGAAATGAAAATCATTTTACAAACAGTTGTTAGTAGTGCTATATTATACTATTTGTAATTTATTTATTAATAAAGAAACAAATCTTTATTGGAATGCATGATTATTTTGTTATATTATTTATAATAATTAAAATAATTTACTTTTTTTTGTAATATGGTTAATTATTACTTATTAATCGAAGTACTTTCGATACTTCGAAAAAGGTTTAAACATTCATTTATTTATTTTATTGACAAATAATAATGGATATATTATTATCATATGCTTTTTTATTTGTATATCAATAAAATTATTTTTAGTTTATTATATAAAGCTGTTTTAACTGTCTCTAGGAAAGTTGAAGATCTTCAGTTTCAGATGGAGGAGGAAAATATTGATAAATCAACTCTAGAGGTAAGCAATTTTTGTACCGATGGTAAAACTTTTATTTATTTTTATTTTTTCATATTTTTATTACTAGTTAACAATTAAATCGTCATAAAAAAGCTATCCATATTTGTATTTCCTTACTACCACTCATATACTGATATTTTTGATCTTAGAAATTGGTACCGAGGGTAAGACTACTTTTAAATATAATTGCGCAAATATATGCTATCATTAATAATATATTTCAATCGATTATTCTGTGGTTTATTAATTATACTCTCTTTTCCAGTCATTGATTGCAAGATTACATTATTTGTATTTGAATGGTTTTGGTATGTCTTTAGTTTAGGGTGCATATACATCGAAATGACGTTTTAGAAGCAATCATCACAATTTTATGTTTGTTTTATTGGTTATGTCATAAAACATTAAACATAAATTTGTATTATACGTATAATATTGTCATTTTTTGATAAAATGAAGGAACTATGCAACACACGACTGAAATGATCCTTTTTAAGAAATGAAAAAAAATATTCCCCAAAATATTTATTAATCCATACTAAAATTTGTTAACAAAATCATACTGAAGCTGTGGTTAGAAGTTTTGAAGGAATTATTATATACTTTAGGAGCTGATATTCTTTAAATGTGGAAAACAATGAATTTGTATAAAAATGCAAAAGTAGATATAATACATTTATATACAAAGTTTTGAAATTTAAAATTGTTATATAAAAGTGTATTAAAATATTATTAGAGCATATGTATAATCTGTGAGCATAATGAAAAAATGGAAAATATATAAAAAATTGTATACTTTTACTTTGAAAATCACTTGCTACCAAACAACATTAAACTAGTCTAATGTATTTTTCTTATAGCGACATATTTTTAACTTAGATATTTGGAAATAGTGCTTTAATTCTACGCACTTCAAAGTACTATTATCCATAAAAAAAATCGACTACCATGTATGTATATGCACCTCTAATATTTTGTATTAATAATTTTGGTTTACTATGATTTTTTATGCAATCATCCGGAAATCATTCTTAATTATTAAGATTCTTTTGATTATGAAGATTATCTTGCAGTGTGAACATTATAGAGTAATTATACAAAGAGTGTTCACTCTTATTAATTCTGCAAACAGTTCAATACTACTATTAACCTACCTGAAAGTTTATGCCAAATAATGTTTTAAAAAACAGAGCAATTAAATCATGTATGTAGTAAAACAGTTTGAGATATACATGCAATAAACTACTTATTAGAGACAGCTTACGTATGTTAAAATTGTAAGAATATATATATTTGTTCTTAAAATTAATTTAATCAAAATATTTGATACTACTTTTTCCCTACCTATTTACATCAAATTTATTAAAATAAAATGATTTTGTTTTCACGAAAATTTACGGCGCAATGTATATGAAATCAATAAGAGTGAACACTCTTATGTATTGTATAATCATTTAATTACTCTATGGTGAACATCATCTCCTTTGCTTTCATGTTCTATCAATTATCACGAAGTGTCTATTAAAAGAGTTCTTTACTTTATGTACTATGATAAAGTACAAATATCTCATACAGAATGGAAAGCCATATAAACTGGGTACTTAATCAATTTCGATGTCATATGGTATGTATCAATTTTTAAGAGTTGAAAGAGTTGATACATTTTATTGTATTTAGTTATGATTAGTACATTTTGTAGCACTTAAAAATCACTTCCACTAAATAGATATTTTAATGAACACTTCCTTAGCATTTAGAATAGTAAATAAACGTCACTGTAATTTTCATTCCATTGACGATATATGTAATATTTACTTGCCTATTGGCTGCCAACATTCGACATTTTAGAAATTTTATTTCACAGAAATGCATTTATAGCACTTATAAAGCGTTACATTTTATTAATAATACAATGAGAAATGTAACGTTCTGTATATGTAACGTTTTGAACGCTTTAATGACATCACACTCACTTCATTCTGTATTCTGTTATCTGCAGACGAAGACAGAGGAGGATGAGTCGAAGATCTTTGAATTGGAGGAGTCACTAGCAACAGAGCGGGATTCCCGAGAGACTCTGGAGCGACAGACGACCCAGTTGAAAGAGTCTTATGAAACTGAGAAGAAACGATGCCACGAGGCGGAGGAGTCTGCGGTGGCTTATCTAGAGAGGATGGAGCTGCTTCAGTCTCAAGTGGCGGGATTTGAGTCACAATTGAAACAGGCCACTGAAAAGATTAAGGTTAGTTTGCTGTAGTGCACTAAGTGCTGTTTTTTGCCCTTTTATGGATATCATTTTTTCATAATTTGTTTTGTTATTTTTTTCGTCACGGATTCTAACACGGGAATTTTATTCTTGTTTTTTTTAAATTAGTTCTCGGAAACAAATTCTAATCTGTTATTATTAATCATATTATAAGGTGACTATTTTCTTTAAATTTTTTAAACTTTTCGATGTTTTAATAATTTCATAATATGTGTGTTTTCTATATATTTTTAAGAGCCATTTGTTCTTAAAATGACCGAAATCTCCTATTTTAAGCAATTGAGAATTTTTTTCTCTATTAATTAATTAATTTATGTCAAATTTCTAATCTTCTAATTTGTTCAATATATTATTCTATATTTTATTAAAACACTCGATTAATTAGGTAAAAGCGTTGTTTAATCCACATTTAAATAAATTGGCAAAATATAGCCAGACAATAGTTAAAGTACCATAAATATTGTGTTTAATGTGTACAGTTATACCTCAAAATTAATGTATATATACTAAATCGTCTAACATCACTGGATGCACGGAAAATATGTTGACAAATTCTAATAAAAAAGAAGTTATACTATTTATTTAGTAGTCTGTAATATTTAGAATAAAACTCTTCTAACTTTGTAACGTAGGACACGCTGCAGAAGATTATCAACTTATTATGTAAGTAAATTTTAACACAAATACGGTATACTGTAGGTAATACAAGAATATGTTAATATGATTATGGCGACCGAAATCAAGTAAGCGAAAGGTTGAGCTAGACGTGTAAATGTAGAACTCGATGTTAAATGTGAGATTGTAACAATATTCGCATATGTATTATGTATGTACCTATAATGTTTATATACATATATATATTACTTCAAAACAATTTGTTATGTTGCGCCCTATTTTGTCCACTTTTAGTCTTTTAAATATGAATTGTGTATGAATTTAATAGAAAATTTAATATGGAAATAGTTTTAGTAATTCCAAATTAAAAATAATATTGAATATTCCTAAATATTGATTATTTTAAGCAGTGAAGATGGCAATATTGAACGGAGGATAATTATTGATATTTAAACAGTAAAATTCGATTAATTAACTAATTAATTAAAATTTTGGAATTTTCAGCGGAGGATATTTGATTCGGTTATTTACACTGTAGCAGATTATATACTCCGCGCGACATTTTCATCGAATAATGACAAAACGTTTTTTAACACTTAGCGATGATGATTTGAATGAAATACAAGAGGATCGCCACATTGTACCTACCATCGCAGCAAGCAATAGAGCCTACAAGTTACTTTTATTGTTTTTCAAAGACCAACTTAACGCCTTGTTTTATAATGAGCTTGAAATTATTATTTTTATTATTATTTAGAATGGTTTATTTATAGGAATATACAAGTTATTTACACGCCATTTTTGAATATTACGAAATATTCTCCGATGTTGGTACATATTCTACGAGCCCGCCGTGTACATAACTGTATAATATGTTAAAAATAACTGAAGCAGTGAGTTAACATATTAAATAAATAAAAATTACAATTAAATTTATTTATAGTCTTTGTTCGGTTTGTATACTTGATACAGGCAAGCAATCGGCTTTGCCGTAGACTTCGCTCTTGTCTATGCATGTACAGAATGGGATGTTTTTGAAATTTGAGGAAAAATTTATTTTATTTTATTTTTGTAATTTTGCGTATAATATAGTGAGGAAATATGATTTTAGTGATTTTCATTTTTTTTAAACGTGTTTTTGTGATTTTTGACAATTTAAAAAAAGCTTGGATATCCACTCTATAAATCTGCAAGAATATTTGGTTTCAGCACTTATAAACATATTTTGTTAGTTTTATTTATATTATATATATCGACACATGAAAATGAGTTATCATTTATATTGACACAAAAAATATCAAATTACAAAAATAACCAATTTATACGAGATCAACACATTTATCATAAAATGCATCCGTTTCTTCTTCTTAGAAATCTTTGAAATGTGTTAACACTCTTCTCATTGCTAGATGATCATTTTTCCAATGTAATTTTCTTCAGTAAAAATGATGAAATATAAGCGATATAAAAAAGAATATGTTCGTACTCTGATACACAAAAGGAAATTAGCATAAAGAGGCTACATCTTTTATGTATTAACTACATTAAAAAATGTCAAGTCTTATTATAAGTTCTAATATTATTAATTCAGACATAAAAATGTATATAATTACTCGCACTTTGATCTCCAAAATGTTATCAGTTATTATCAAAGATATTTAACTATAGGATCTTACTAACACAGTATCTAAACCTACGGCAGTAGGTTGTTAGCTCATGCACGCAACTTATGTACAATAAGGTATATTAGAATACCACAAGAATGATCATTTTTTTAAACAGCTACCATTTAAAAACAAATTTATATTTTGAAATGATTTAACTTCTATCGCCTTGCGCCGCCAAAA
>JAYRBW010095070.1:0-20594 GCA_036023295.1 Invenusta paracnida | reverse complement strand
TTATTATCCATTTCAATCTTACCTTGTACTCATGTATGCTTTATTGTTATACAGAATAAACCCTCTCTCTCTCTCTCTCTCATACGATCGAACCCCAGCTCTATAAGGCCCCTTCATATAAGAGCCAAAGAACACATACGATCGAACCCCAGCTCTATAAGGCCCCTTCATATTAGAGCCAAAGTACACATACGATCGAACCCCAGCTCTATAAGGCCCCTTCATTTAAGAGCCAAAGAACACATACGGTCGAACCCCAGCTCTATAAGACCCCTTCATATTAGAGCCAAAGAACACATACGGTCGAACCCCAGCTCTATAAGGCCCCTTCATATAAGAGCCAAAGAACACATACGGTCGAACCCCAGCTCTATAAGGCCCCTTCATATAAGAGCCAAAGAACATCTATGCTCGAACCCCAGCTCTATAAGGCCCCTTCATATAAGAGCCAAAGAACATCTATGCTCGAACCCCAGCTCTATTCACAAGCATCGTCTGACATGTAACGACACCTCCTTCGTCTTCGACGTAATAGACGACGATTAGGAGCCAAAGAAGCGGCACTCATCCACAAACCAAACCCACAATTAGCTCACAAATCGAACTGAAAGGTGAATTGTTATTTTAAGCTTCCCTTCGCTCGCGCATACTGTTAATATCGCGATCAATATTGCACGTTTGATGTAAGTAATAATGTAAGTTAACCTGCACTTCCACACACATACAGATACTCCAGCCTCCCCCTCAGTCACCCCTTCCATTTTCATCATCCATTCAGCCAATCATGTTGTCTTTGCCTGGCCAACTATTCTTTCTAACTATATATTCGAGAACTATTTTATATATTTTATTATTATTAATAATAATGTTGTAAAAATATAGTGTTACCAATTAATGTATTAAGCTATATATTCAACCTTTCAGAAAACTGTCTTTATTACGTTGTAGTTGCTATTAACCCAGATTTTTAATGAGCAAAATCGGGCTATATAGGTAAGAATATTAGAAATTAATTGAGTAATTTATCACTTTGGAGTGTAATAATGTTTATATAATGCTTCTATTTAAATTAAATATTCCATTGATTTATATATAAAATTACCCTAATTTTCTATATCGATCTTAATGCATACAAAAACAATATAATTACCTTAATATTCTTTACATGAATATAGAAATCCTAAATACAATAATATATCGTTTAATTATAAATATAACTATGTTTGCTACATTGCTTATTCCAAGATTTTTCGCTTAAATGAATTTTATAACTTTTTATTTTAAAAGTGTATTATAAAACTTAACTTACATTTGTTTCATTTAGTTTTACATATTATTTGTTTTATATAAAATTGGTTGTATAATACGTTCATTGTATGTAGGTATATAGCCTTTTAGATTCTCTTATACCATTATAGGCGATGAAGTAGCATTATAATCAGCCAAGAATTAAAAGAGAATTTTACGAAAAGAAGAAACCTTTTCCAAAATCCTATAATTGCATTATTAAGTATAAATCTTCAATGTGTAATATTGGAAGGTATATATTATATGTCAACAGATATTAAGAAGCACTATATTGCTGTTTACGAAAGGTAGATATTTCATTTTATAAAATTTAAAAATAGTCCAAAAAACAATTTCTGCATCTTTCTATTATTTTCCTGTTCTTTGCTTCGAGAAGTAGAGACTGGGATTATTATTAAGCACAATTCAAAGGCCATAACACCTACATGAACAAGCCATACACACCATTCTAATCACCTAACCTACCACAGGGTTCTGCGCGATACATCGCCAGCTGAAAGGGGAGTGGCAGAAACATTTTTCACGAGAGTTTAATACCTACTTCATAAAAAAATGCCAGACTACCACAAACTGTAGGTTTGTCATTTAAAGTCGTCGAAATTTAAAGTCTGGTTAGGTTATTATTCTTCTATTTCGCTTAATTATAGGCTTATTTACGCACTGCAAGCCTCCAAAATAAAGATCAAAATAGCCCTCATAGGTAACTTAGGCAACGATATATATTTACGCGTCTTTTTTCTGCGTTGATCAATCAGAAGCGATCAATATTTCTTTTGATTTATAGATATACGTACACGATTAAAAGGTTCAAGATTTACGAAGAATTCTAATACATAAACACATTGGCACATATAAAACTAATTTCAAGTATATATTATAGCATAATATATTTTGGAGGACTCAATTACAGACACCGATACAAGCCCAGAACATTTCTAAAATAGGTACCTATACAAACTTTAATTACTACCTACCTAGATATTTATAGATTATCTGACAAACTCTAAACTTTTTAAAAAAGAGAGCAGCCTGACAGTATAATATTTTAATTTAAAAATTAGCTAATGAACTTACTAATTAAACTATGCAATTAACCTGAAAGGAGCTTCAACGTCATCTTGACAACGAACGCGCTTATTAATTCCCCAGAGTTCCAGAGTGAAAGTAGATTATATAATATATTAACGATAATTGTTATAAAGTAGGCTAGCAGAAACTGTTCAACTCTATTGAATGAAGCCTTAACAGATCAGGAAAGGAAGATCGCGCTAAATTTAGCCTCTCCTGTACGAGCTTAGTTTAGCTGCTATAAATAATACATAAACAGCAAGCCCCACCATAGCGAGCCCTCATTGCCTAGGGCTAATTCAAGACAAGGGATAGAGAGAGACAGAGAGAGAGCACGCGGAGGCAGTGTACCTACCACCTCCTGCTATGTTGCGCGGATGTGAATTACAATCCTAACCGGAAGCAAGCGCCCTTAGTCATTGAAATAATCGTCGGCCCGTACCTTCCGGACTGACACTACTGCTAGTATACTTTCTATTCTACCTCGCCTCGCTGATCTCCTCTTGAGTTTGACAAGTATCGATTGGTGGCGACTTAGGGACGTACTTGCGACTGTCGTCAACAGTTTCTGACTAGCCGACGAGAGAGAGAGAGAGAGAGAAATAAGACGTACGTAGAGGCACCTTGTGCAGAGATATAGTTTGACGGCCATAGGAGCTGCCCAGATGAACTGACCACCTTCTCTTCAAGCTAACTTCGCTTTGTGAACACTGGTGTTCTTCGAGGAATGGCCTCCGCCGCTGATGCCAACAGTCCCCCTGTGAGTAGAACTGCCTTGGGCTACCCCTTTTTTATGAGTAATCTGTTGTTTTTTTATAGTTGGTACAGTGATATGGTACAGAGACCTGGTTGGGCTAACTTAAATGTAAGAAAGACGCATTTATTTACGCCACGTATTGTTATTGTTATATTTCTTATTAAATGACAAAAAGTTTAACATTTAAATTGGAAAATAAGTTAAGAAATTACAATTTTGAGGTATCTTTGAAGAAAAGTGGCTCATGAAACTTTTCAATAATATATCTCAGTTGTTATATTGTAAGTGACGATTGTCGATGAGCAGGGGGTCATTTTAACACTTGTATCATAGCGTTTGAACGCTTTTGACTTCATACGCGTCACGGTGAACTTTGTGTCGACTGAAAATCGGTTTTTAGCTTAATAACATTTATATAAATTTGTTATCTTTAAAAGTAGTATGAAATATTCGATGTCAATTATTTTCAATAATGGCAGTTCATAGGTATCTCTTTTCCTTTCACATATATTGGCTATCTGAAAAAATGACATAGCAATTGGATGAAGATTGTCGTCAAGAAGAAAGATCATTTCAAAAGATTTAATTACCAAGATATAAAAGACTATCTTGATTTATTTGAAATATTCCTTCTCACTTATAATATAAATGAGTTGGCACATATATACTTATGTTTTGAAATAATATAATGTTGATTACAATCAGAAAATGCACAAAATGTTCAAATGAAAGATTTGAGATTGCCATTCCATGTTATTATCTAATATGTATGATTACATAATATTTTACATTTATACCCAAAACTGTTTTATGAGATAGGTACATACATATAGTCTGGCTGGTCTGTGTACCTTAGTCCACTGCTACAAGATATACAGGTAGCATATGATTGGCTTACAATGGCTCATATAATCCCCTGACATCTGCTGTCAGTGCGGACATCATTGTGAGTTTCGGTCTAGCTTCGGCTAACCTCTAGGGGATACACAGGGGAGTATCGAATTCAGCTGGTGGCTTGGTCAGTCGGTCAGTCAAGTAAAAGAAATATTCAAACATTGAGTTGAAAGGAAATCGCAAAAAACACTCAAAAGAATTCATAATAGAACTTTTCATTGTTTTCAACTGTGTGTTGACAAAAATGGACTGCACTTATATTGTAGACCCTATTGATAACTACCATTATTATTATGTATATGAATTACTAACTTTTATAAATATTTCGAGTGGTTGTCTTACGTTTGAAAAGTGCAGCGGATTTATGGACCATGTATATATATATATGATGTTATACGGATATTAAAGTTTAAACATTGATTAGAAACCTTGAATAGAGAGGATGGCCTCCATTTTCTCTCTCTCACACACTCTCTCTCTCTCCCATTCTCTCTCTCTCTCTCTCTCTCTCTCTCTCTCTCTCTCTCTCTCCCACTCTCTCCCTCTCTCTCTCTCTCCACACAGAAATCCACCGAGACAATCAGTAAGCTGCCTTCCCTCCCGCCAACTTCCAAGAAACCGCCACGTCTCCCGGCCTCCACTCCAGTGAAGAAGCTCTCGGCTCCAACTCCTCCCACTACCCCGCATCCCTTTCTTCCGACGCCGGATCAACCCCCTCAAACGGCACCCTCATCAGCCCCTCCGATTGTCAACTTGGCCCCTCGTCGGTTCTCCGTACAGCCCTCCTCTCTCCTCTCCTTGGACAACATGCCGGCACCCCGCGGCCGGAAGAACAGCATCTCCCAGCAGCTCAAGTCCATATTCAGTCGCGACGACCTCCCCGCGTCACTTACAGCGGACCGCGACCTCTCTGAGAAGCGAGATTCAATTGGAACACTGTCCGGATCCATCACAAACGACAGCTGGTACAACAGCTCGGGTCGCCAGCAAATTCATCCCCGAGATCTCAGCGAAGAGGCCAATAAACACGGTGCCATCTTGAGTGCCCTTCGAGACATTGTTCTCTGCCTTCGGTCCGACAGCCGCATCTCACCACTACTCGATGATCATAGGGCGGCACGAGTGGTCACTGTTCTCGTTGTTATCATTGTATTTGGAATGGTGATTGCATTACTTGTGAAGCTGGGGAAGGAGCATGAGTGGTAGACCGCATTCTTTGGACGGAAAGTAGTCACAAACAACGCATTACTTTCTGTTAAAAATGCAAATATTCTTTATTATATAATTTAGAAATTGAAAAAAATAAACGGCCCCTAAATTGGCGTTAAACTGTTAAAGATTGATTATGTACATTTGTCTCTATAAACGTTGTCTCATATAATTATATATTTTCAAATAAGCAATGAGTGGAAGCCTGATTCTACCAAGTAAATATTTGCACAATGCGTAGTCGTTGAATTTGGGCTCATTCGGTGACTACAATTTAGTCATTCCGCAAGTATTTGTGTAAGTCGTGAATCCAGATTTTTCAGTGGGGAAAAATTTAAATAGCTTTGAAATAATACTATTTTATATTAAAGACTTACCTTCTTAAATTGACTTAAAACTTTTATGTTTACACCATTTTTTAACTTATAAGTTGATGAAATTTATGGAACACATCTCCCACACTGATGACTGAATAAGCAATTCTATGACTTACAGAATGTCTTCTTCAATATGCCAAGCATTTGTTAGCTTAGAATTCATGTCCACATCGACAATATTCTTTTATATCTTATATTCTGAACTCTACTTTAACTTTTAGTCTTAAATAAATCGTTGTGAGTTTATTAATTTTTTGTTGTTGTTGAAAATATACAAACTTCTATATATTTATTTATAACCCGCTAAATAGTATTGACACAAAATATCTATCTCGCCTTTTCTCGTCGATAAATATGTATGTGCATATATATAATGTTTAAGATATTACCTACAATGAATACATATAAATGACAGTAAAACTAGTTTGTGTGAATGTGTATGTGTGTGTGTGTATAATGTATCAAATCGATCTTCTTCCACTCTCATGAAGCCCACAGTCCGAGCCATGGCAATGTAAGCCACACCTGACTCTTACCCAAATAAAGTTGTACAATTTATATTACGAAATATTCCCTATTTTTGGCACACAAATGGGATTGTCACTGCGCACAACCTAAAAATGCCCCTTTTTGTGGCAATTGAGTAAACCTTGTTATTATGAACTTGCTTATTTTCCTTGAAATCGGCTTTATTTACTCTTATTCGGTAAATGATAAATTTCATGCAATTAAGGATGAAAAAGGATATTAAAAATATGTTTTCTTGAGAAATTACTTCTGAACTATTCATAGTTTCATTACTTTCATTAAATGAATACAAAACACATTTTCATTTCATTTCACATCTAATAAACAGTTGATTTAACTTTTAACCCGGAACTAGTTATAACAAAAATAAAATTGGTATGTATCGATTACAAATTTTATGTAGAATAACATGTTTAGAATAACTTTGTTTTTGCGAACATTTTCTGTTTTTCTAAATTAAAGAATTGAAACGATTCTATGATTTTCAGTTATTTTGACCAAAGTTCCATGAAAATGCACATTTTGAAAAAAATAAATGCATTTCTCCCATTTTTTAATAACACTGTTGGTATGATTTTTTTCAGTTAAGTGTTTGCTATTTATTAAAAGCAAAATTAGTTGTATAAATTGTACCTATAGTATTTTCTTGCAACATTCCAATTTAATTCCCAATCCCATTTTTTTACTAAATTAGCAAAAAATGGAGTTACAACAGATCTTCAAACATATTACAAGGATAAAAATAGTGTCAGCTATACACCAAATTTTGCTTTTAATAAATAGCAAACACTTAACTGAACAAAATCATATCAACCGTATTATTAAAAATGTGAGAAATGCATTTATTTTCTTCAAAATGTGAATTTCAATGGAATTTTGGTCAAAATAACTGAAAATCATAGAATCGTTCCAAATCTTTAATATAGAAAAACAGAAAATGCTCGCAAAAACAAAGTTATTCTAAACATTTTATTCTACATAAAATTTATAATCGATACCAATATACCAATTTTATTGCAAATAGTGGCGGATTCAGTCACACTTGAATAGCTTCGAATTGGTTTCAAAGTCTACTTTGCACTATTATAGGACTCTTGAAGGAGCCTCGACTAGCTCACTATATCCACTTCCTCAATCTTGAGTTACAGTGGACTCCCTCCCATAGAATAGGCATATCTCAAGCACTTGATTTTATTTAATTTTAACAGAATATAACGGAAAACTTATGCAACAGCTGTGTACTCTTATTTAGGGCTTCACAGGCCTATTTGTTTAAATTAAATTAGTCAATTTCCGACTAAACTGATTTTATACTCGAAATTGAAGCAAATACAGTTTCGATTGAAACTCGTTTTAATAAAAGGAGACAGGAAATTGAGGTTTTCGAAATAGCTCAAGCATTACACAATGATGCTATAGATTTATATAAAAGCAAAACACATCGAAATTTGGAAAATATATGACAATGAAGTAAACACCAATGAAAAAGACATTAAAGTCAAAGAGTTAAAACGCTTACTACCATATAAAGTAATAATACCAAGAGAGTTCACTCGGACAAAAAAGCGTAAATAGGTTTGTTTAAATATTGAAAGTTCGCCATTTTTTATTCCCACCAAAAGTATCAATATATTATCGCACTTTATATTTTCGAATGTCATCAAAGCCTTTGAGAAAAGGTATTGGGAAGCTGTGCTCAGCGTATAATTGCAGCAAAATAGAAGGAGCACTGAGTAGTTAATACCCTAATACTAAAGTGAGATTTCATGCGTTTCCTACGGATGTTATAAAGTAACAAACTAATAAATTTAATGTTAATATTTTAATTTGTAATATATGATATATGGACAAACCTAATAAATATTTCGTAACTTTATAATTAAAAATTGTTATTTACTATGTTAAAAATAACTTAGGAATTCAAATATGTTAACTAGGAAATTATATCTTCAATAGTTTCAAAGATATTCAACTTTTAAAACACCTATTATAAGATGGTCTTATTCACATTGACTTTTCTAATTATTATTGACATAATACTTTTCTAATTTTTTAGATATAGAACAGGCTTCTGCTCAAATTTTATGTATATTTTGTAAAAATTACTCAGGAATTCATATATGTCAACTAGAAAATTATATCTTCAATAGTTTCAAAGATATTCAACTTTTAAAACACCTATTATAAGATGGTCATATTGACATTGACTTTTCTAATTATTATTGACATAATACTTTTCTAATTTTTTTTAGCTATAGAACAGACTTCTGCCCAAATTTTATATATATTTAGTAAAAATTACTTAAGAATTCACATATGTCAACTAGGAAATTATATCTTCAATAGTTTCAAAGATATTCCACTTTTAAAATGTACCTATTATAAGATGGTCATATTGACATTGACTTTTCTAATTGGCGTAATACTTTTTAAAATTTTTTTAGATATACAACAGACTTCTGTCCAAATTTTATATATATTTTGTAAAAATTACTTAAGAATTCATATATATCAACTATAAGTATCAAAGATACTTAAATTTTAAAACACCTTTTATTAGATGGTCATATTGACATTCATTTAGACTTTTCTTAAGACATTTTATATACCCAACAAATGTTTTATTATTTCGTTCTTAAGAAATTTCTTTTTAAATGTCTTAGAATGAAAGTTGACCACACCCAGTGTCACTGAGTTCAGTTGTCAGTGATTTCCACTTCCTGACTACTGGCCATACTTGACCCCAATTGAGAGTTTTAAAATGTCTGGTAGTAGTTTAGTATTAGTAGTTGCATTAAATTTGTAATGTTTTGAACAGAGAAGATTTAATTTACAACTTATGTAAATATTCATGTATTTTTTACTTCTTCAGGGCTAAGCAATGGGTAGTTAACATACGGCGGCAAGACTTA
Source organism: Invenusta paracnida (assembly GCA_036023295.1). Lineage (NCBI taxonomy): Eukaryota > Metazoa > Platyhelminthes > Proseriata > Coelogynoporidae > Invenusta > Invenusta paracnida. The sequence continues at coordinate 11,541 of JAYRBW010095070.1, read as the reverse complement.
GATGGCTGTAATATATCATCTTTTCACAAGACGCGCAAAGTCTGCAGTGAGCATTTTGAATCAGCTGCATACAACGATCCCAATGACCGTATATTATCAAGACTGCTACCTCAGGCTATTCCAACTCTGATTGATGTCCCTAACCCTCCAAAATCAATCACACCTTCTCGTAAGCCTCCTGCGAAACGACTTGTTATATCTCCTATAAAGCATGTTTCTCAGACTCCTCCACCACCACATTCGCCCTCTGTCTCATTAGTACTTACACCTATACCCTCCCCACCACAATCATCTTCATCGCCACCACCTAATAAAAGATCATGCACAATTCACTCTTGCTACAAACAAATGTATCTACGTCAACGACGACGAAATCTTGCTCTCTTGGCCCAGATATTCCGTTTGAGGAAAGCTTGTCAAAGACAAAAAAAATAATCCCCCCATCAATGATACTTCTGTCTTTGAACAAACATTGTCCCGCTTTATTGATTCCCAGTATGCAAATGTAGGCATATGAGAGAGCATAAGTTAAATAGTTAAGTCAATGTTTGCTGTACTCTATAATGCTGGCATACCCTATGATATTATAAAACTGGCTATTTTTTCGATTTTAACCCGGGTGTATAAGGCTAAATAAGATGTCAAGATAAATATAGAGATATAAAAACGTATTATTGGTGGTTAAAACAATACCTATGGCGAAAATCGGACTATTGAAAAACATGGAAGAGGCGATGGGTGATTTGAAGCTCATATAAATGGAGTGAAAATTACCTACACTTTTACTATGCTTCAAAGGTCAAATAAGGTCATATTTTCGTCAATTTTTGAATAATCTATAAACAAAGGAGTCTGTGTCTACAAATTTTCACAACAATTATCATCTATATTATCATCTGTGCAACTCTAAGGCCTAATATTGATAGATACCTGTAATGCGAAAGCATTATTACATTGCACACTATCCTAACTATATTTAACAACAATTCTACATTAAGACAAGCATCCGAAACGCCAGTGTGAAAGGACATTTTCTATGCTTCCCTGTTTAATGTAAACATTCACAACTTGTACTTGTTATAACTGAAATATACTTATTTAGATGAATTAACTGACTATTTTTATTTCCTATTTTAACCCGGATGTCTAAGGCTAAATAAGAAGTCAATATAAATATAGAGATATAAAAAATGTATAATTGATGATTAAAACATTTAAATAAGAGTACAACAACATTTATAAGAAGTGGCTAACAGGAAGTAATTAATTATCTGAATACCTAATATTAGCAAGGCATGTAGTACGTATACAATCAATCTCTAAATATTCAGTAAAATATGGAGAAAGAGGTAGAGTTTGTAAAGAGAAGATCAATATCAATTTAAACAACAGACATATAACAGTCATTGAAAATATATTGTGTTAAAACGAATTTTTACGAAACGACCTTCATTTGAGTAAATTTTTTGCTCTTTTTTTGGAGTACATGACTGTACTAATGTGCTATTTTAAACCTAATAAATTAAAATAAATATTTTGAAATTATGACTTATTGTCTTAGTAATGCATATGTTTAGTTGTACATTTGTGTTATAAACTTTTTACACATTTCATTAATTTTATAAACAAATAATAATTTTGGATGCATATTATTATTAAACGTCTTTATCACATTTATTTTTCAAAATATAAAAAAAAAATTATTACTTCAGGGCTAGCATTTAATATTTTTCAAATGTTTCCTAAATATTTCGAGAACCTTTATTATTGAACCGTAGTCCTCGACATCCAAATATATCATTTAAGGAATTTCTGTTTTGAAATATATTTTGCAAAAAATATTTATTTATGGGTTTTAAGTGAGTGATGTAATTATTTGATATAACAAAAATAAATATGATAGAATAATACATTAAATACATGGAGCTTTTGCATAAAGAACACAAATCAAGGTAACATTAATATATGTATAATAAACATATTTCAAAGTTTCGATTAGTTAAAAATTACAAATACAAATTTGTTGTCCAAAAACATATATTTTTAGAAAATACTGATTTAAATACGTAAATGTGGAGACATACTCATAAACACATGCTTTTTAATTATAATTATCAACAAGAAATATTAAATATCGTTTCACAAACGTGCATTAGTTGTAATCTATAATGTGTCCCAAGAGTAAATATATAAAACAATATTATCAGAATAAGTAACTTATTCTTTTTTATTTCCTTGTTGACATGGACATTTCCGATGTTCCAGTGATCGAACCTTTGTTGGCAGATTTGATTCCCATCGATCGTCTGTAGAGTTTAATCACACGTTCATTACATACAAATGATACGGCAATGATTGTCCCTTGAACAGCTATCAGAAAATTGCTGAAAACATCCAATCCATCAGATCTGATCCAAATATTTAACATTGGCAAGATCCAGGCCATTCCAAGGAGAACACCCAATTTGAGGGTCACCAAGAGACCAACTTTACTGAGAGATTTATTGTCAGAAACTGAAGCTGTTTGTTGCAGTGTTCGACAAAGTCCGATTATTGTCCAAACGTAAAAAATTAATGTCCAAGCAATAAGTATCATTGCTGGAATTGCAACCCCAATTAGCATGGAATTTCCAGGTGAGAGCCAACACAGATTTGCGTTGTCATACACAACAGTAAAGACACCCATGCAACCTTGACAAAATCCGCTGATTACACAAATCATAACATACACAATTGGTGGAAGATACGCAATTAAACTTATTTTGACGATTTTCTTTACGCTAAACTTTCCTGATCCCAATCCCGACGCATTGAAGGATTGTTTTGATGTGAAAGATAGACAAACATACCAAGTAAAAACACACAGACTGGTCAAATGATTGATAATGGCCCCAACACGACATCCAACATCTCCCAAACGATTTCTTCCAGCGGCCGACAGTCCATAAAATAGAACGATATTAATGAGTAACACTAATGCCAATTGTAATGTGCATAGCCCTGGAATAGTTCGTAGATCTTTGTAGTAAGAATAAGTAACGGCAGTTATAGCAAGTCCAAATGCCGAGATTGGAATTATGATGATATTCACCCAGGAATTGATTTCTGCAGCAATTTGTGAACCTGTTATCGTTGATTGTGTTTTACATCGAGTGTACAAAATAAAGCCATCTTCATATTCGGCTTCGTGAACATTCATTTCTTTGATAAATCGTTGGACTTTATTCTCCTCACTTTCATTCGTTTGTGGAACCCTGTACACGTCTAGTTTGCAGCCTAGTGGAATTGCTCTGTTCTCTTCTTTGATTTCGCTATTTATGGAAATATTCCCCGAATAAAAATCTTCTAAAAAAGTAAATGAAACATTCACTTTATCTTCAATAGATACATTTCTTTTTTGTATGTCACAAAACTTCTCGTTACTATTGTACATAGCAACTATTTCATCTTTTGTATCTGGAATTCTATCTATTTGAAATGATGAAAAGTAAAATCGATACGTTTCAAGAGAAATAAACCAATCAGTAGCGTTTGAGACAAAGAAAGAGAATGTGAGTAAAGCACCATCATCCGACTTTGATTTAGTTATTATTGTTCGATTAACAATCTCTTTGGTCGTAATGTAATTATCATTGAAGTTAATATTCGAACATTGAGATTTCAACAGATTAAAATATTTGCTGATTTTAAACCAATCAAGTCGAAAGTATTCACAAAGTGATTTAAACGCTGAATTTACGATGAAAAATTCATTCAGTTTCAGCTCGACAGTTGCAAATACACTTTGATCACTAACGCATCTCTCTAATTTGGAACTGAAGTTTTCTTGCGAGCTACACGACGTCATTAAACAGACATTAGTTTCACGATTTTGGATGGATGAATTTGTTGAACAAGCGTTTCCTTTTGTGGGATCAATTTTGTCCTCTTTGTTGGAAGTAGATTGACGAAAATCGATTAATGATGAAAACGAAGGAAGTTTAAAATTGCTTAAACCGCCAGAGCTAAAGACAGTACTAGATAGTAGATTACATCCACACACGAATTTATCTGACGAGCTACAGAATCGGTTGCGTATCTTTGAAGCATTAGTTTTACACTCATAACCTTGTGCCATATGACACATTGTCATCGCTAGCGCATCTGTACTGTAGTTCATTCTTGGAACTGGAAGGAGAGGTTCACAAGTAAAAAACCATTTCTGACGTCTGCCCTGTTCTTTAGCTTCTTCGTCAAACATTGCGTTGATAAGAATGTCCTTGCTCATTACCTGAGTACAACTCGTATAGTAAACTTTCTTCTTTTCGTGGATTGATAAAGCAGGATTTCTTATCGCCTTTTGGGTGGAATCATTGCAGAACATTTGAGTCGGTATTTCGTAATATCTATTGTGAAGAGTTCCATTTACTGATTTTCCATTACATTTTGCACAATACTGATTTTCATAAATTTTCAATCTGACATCTGTTGCCAACAACATTGACGTAACTGTACCATTTTCAAATAGAGGATCTCGACACAAACGTTGCGTCAGATTATCGCTTGTAGCAGGACAAGTATTAATCACTGGATAGTAAATATCGATTGGATCGCCCGTTTTTCTGTCGTAATCAACAAATTTCTGGCAGCGGTTTGGTGGCTTGTATGCTCCCGAAATAGCATAGCTGTATATTTCTTTCCAGTTTGTATTTAGATACCAGTGACAGCAAATATTTCTAACTCCACAATCGATACTAGCTCTACAAGTCAATCGGACGTCAAAACATTCTGCATCGATTATTCTTCCAAAAAAATCAAATTTTTCTACTGAAAATTGGAAATAAGTGGAACATGAAGATATTGTCATATAATATATGTTATAGTAGATATGGTACAGTTATACTCTAATAACATATTTCCAATTAATTGCTCAAAATAAAGTTAACTTGATCTTATAATGTTTAGGTTTTATCGGTTAGAGTGTATTTCGTTTTCAAATATTTAACGACCTAGATGTACATATTTTCTCACAGTACGCTATTTTGAGCTCCTAATACGTTTATTTGGCTTCAATTTGAATGCTTTTGAACATAAAATAACGTGTTTCTCATATACTACTAAAATTATTATTAAATTTATATGATATCTACAAATTTTGTAGATGGGTTTAGTTTTAGCGCATGCACACTTGAGCGAAATACTTGGAGGATAATTTGATGGTAATCTTTGGTGTTAATCTAGGATCAAATCAGACTGTCATTTGTGAATTTAAAACTAATTCGGAGGGGTTACGAAGACATAAATATTGGGTCTTGAAAACTAGATAACTATTCAACGAAATCAAGAATTGTCCCTCTCTAGTGTCATAACTGAACAGGTCAACATGGGCCCCCTCAGCGTGGCATTCACATGGTCATTCAGTTAGTGGAAACTAACACCCTTCAGCTACTGGAGATCTTACTACCGATCCTTCAGCCATTCGTCTTCCTCACCCTAACCTTTCATGCTCCCTCCTCCCGGTCAGAAGAGCCAACGACAAAGTTTAGTTCTATGACCCTGACTTTCCCCATGTCTTCCATGTCGCTTACGGGTCTTGGGACTCCAACGACAACAAAGATGAGATATGACGGCGTATTAAAGATTGGGCTTCTCAATAGCTTTGTTGGCCTCAAAGATAGCAACGACAAGATTTTTGGACAAGCACTCCACCGTTACATTCGTCGCAAATTATTAGTCGCATTATTTCTCATTAAGCTATATTTCTAGCAATGTTTTATGAAAACTTATTACTTATGTTTAAAGTAATTATTTAATTATATTTTTTATATGTGTCATACATAACTATGTGACGAAATTTGCCCTCATAACACACTTAATACTACCAATAAGTAACAAACATTCTAGTTATTTAAATACATATATTTGTTCATGAATTTATGTATGAATTGTAAAATTAATCAATATGTATGCGATTACATACAATAACTGTATATCCCTCTTAATTGATTTTAAACCATTTCCGTAATATCATGTATAACTGTTATTGCAAATATATGTGTAAATATATGTATATATTTACACATTTATTCTCTTAAATTTCTCGAATATAATTTAAGCGAGAAGTAGTGAGCATGTTTAAATGGAACATTGAGATTCTAGGATAAGCGTTTAATTTGTGTTTCAGAAGACTGCATGACGACTATAGATAAATGTAGATAGTGTAACTCTATAATTATCATAATTGTGTTATTATTCAAATGGGGATAATTTTTAAATGTATGATCTAATTATATTTATTATATAAAATATTTAAATAGCTTTAAATCTGGTATTAATGAATTATACATGATCTCATTATGATGATTGCATTGTAGAAAACCAGTCGAGAACAGTCGTTTATTCCTATAATATGTATATATTGGACAATTTTACAACAGTTTTTCTACTGTTCTAGAAATTTTTTAAATTTTACAATTTGACGCGTAAATTTTGGGAAATTCGAAAAGATCAATTTTACCTCTGTAAAAAATTGAACTTTAAATAGAACAATATATATAAGACTATTTGAAGATAATTGTATAGAACTAAATTCAAACATTTTGAAAATAATTGAGTTTCGCGTTTTAAAATTGCTATGAAATGGTACACATCAATCTGGCATTTAAGTTATTAATTAATTATAAATGTAAATTTTGAAATATAGGTTTAAATGAGGACCTTAATAAATTGTATTCATAAGGTGTGCTAACATATAGATATGGTTGTGGTCTGGACGGCCACTGATGCATACTACTTATTACATGTATCTTTATTTTATTTATAAATAGTATATCGATGATAATGTTACGTTATGTCAACAAACAATAATAAAAAACGTTGGCATAATAAGAACATTTATAAATATATAATGAATCGCTCAAATCAAAAATGATAAACAAATGCATTTACTTTTTCCATCGTAGAAGACTATTTTTGGAGTCAATAATGTGGAGCTTCGATTGTCGTTTTCCACACTGTACTCCGCTGCTGCGACAACTATCAGTAAGCCTGAAGAGAAGAAAATAGGACATATTATGTCAAATGATTATATAACACAAACGTCTTAAATGTGGATGAAAGCAACTTTTTTTAGTTAAATTGAAAAACTAAATTCGATGTAACTTGCCTGGTGTGGTTAAACTGCTGGCTACTTTAGAGTATAACCATAGAGTAATTACACATAGAGTTTTGACTCTTATTGATTTCATATATATGCATTGCGTTGTTCAGTTTTGTCAATATAAAATCGTTTTATTTTAATGAATTTGATGTAAATGGGCAGACTAGAAGTAGCGTTAAATATTTTTATTAAATTCATTTTAAGAGCAAATATACATGTTCATACAATTTAACATAGGTACGTAAGTTGTCTGTAACATATAATTCATTGCCTGTGTATCTAAAAACTGTTTTACTGATAAACGATTTAATTTCTGTGAATCTTACAAATATTATTTTGCAAAAGCTTTTGGGTAGTCGAATTTATAGTAGTATAAAACTGCATTCAGAATCAATAAGAGTCGAAACTCTATCATATTATTACTCTATGAGTATAACAACATTTGACATATTAATCAAAACTAATTTTTACCGTCAGACCAGTTCACCAATTATATAGCCACGTAGTATATATATACGATTATTATCAGAGGTAAATATTATTGAGAGAGCCAGAAGATTGGCGATTTAGATTAATCAATTAATTAATCAATATATGGATTACGAGCTTCTAGAACAAAAATTGTTTATCTTTCCATACGCTAGGCACAAATCATTAAACAATGTAACATTAATATTGTAATATCGATGAAAATACAATCGATGATGGAGTGAAAATAGACAAGAAACAGGTATAAAGTACGATTTAAAATTTAAATCAATTTATTATAATTAATTTTATTATTAATTATTATTACTTTAAAATAACATCATCGTTTTGGACGTTTTGCTATTAAATTGAAATGTCGCTCCTATATCTGGAAAATGTTCTAGGAAACCAAATAAGTGGTTTGTCAGATGTATTGCTTGACTGGGTAACAATAATAAATAATAGTTATGTCGTTCAACGCCACAAACATAGTTTTGATTATTTAAGAAAAATCAACACAACATTATCGATTGGTTTGTATTGATCAAATTAACAGGGCAACAGAAGTTGGTATGTGTAAGCTCAATTATACCAATTTCTGTAGGTAGCGCTGTCAATTTGACCAATGCAAACCAGTCAATTTCCGAATATGTTCTAAGCAAGATTATTATCAAGTATTATACTATAATAGGAGTCAATCGTATCCTAATGATGCATTATACAGAGTTTAACCCTATACTTTTATAGAATGTTTAGCAGTGAAAGTAGTTTTTAATAGCTGCCTGAGTAATAAATTTACAATATCATGAAGACACGCTATGCAATTTTATAAACCTTGCTCAAAAAGTGTTATATGAATAAAATGGATAAAATAATTACAATTTTTATTAAAAACAAATATGTGATTTCATGTGTTCATATTTTATATAAAAACGCGACTATCTTTCAAGCAGCATCTTTAACAATATTAAAGTTATCCTCTATTACAAGTTTGTAAGAAAAATATTATCATGCACATGTATTCCTTATAGTTTATTTTGGATGATAGTCAAGCAAATATGTAGGTATTATGTTTATACGCTAATTATGATTTTTATTTAAAAATTGAACTTACTTGTCATGACAGTAAGAAAACGTGTTGCCAACTTTATCCATTCGTGGATACTGACCATTGTATCCGTTTAATTCAAATCAACCAAAAACGTAAGTTGCTCTGTTTTTTGTGTTTCTATATATGGAATGTTTCTACCAATAAAATTGGATGAGGTCTATAACACTGCAATGCGTGATGGAGTATTATTGGTAGGTATATCAAAAAGAAAATGCAATTAAAACATTTTAACAACGATTTGAGTATAAGAGCGTCTGTATAATAATACAATATAATATTAAACGTCTGACAAACGTTTTAGTAAATATGTGTTACGCCCATAAAATGAAATTAAGTATGGATATGAAGATCCCCTGCAGTAGTATTGACACTCTATATTTAATAAATCCTGTCCAGATGGCGTTGCTCTAAAGGAATTGACAATATCCATTAGTACAAGTTTCGTCTTTCAAAAAACAGTCTCGCCTTTAATACCTGACAGATGACGATCCAGTATTTCAGTAATTAACTTGAGGCGTGGTATTAATATAACAGTAAAATATAGCAGCATAGTTTAGTTGTTTACATATGGGCAATTCCATTTTATAAATATTTTAGAAGAGAATTTAAGTTGTTAAAAACGATAAAATAATTAACTGTATTTAACAAACAACATCCTAAAGGGTAAGAAAAAAATAGTTGTTTAAGTTTTGTCTTTAAAAAAAAATATTTCTGGAGAATTCAAATTGTGCTACGAGTTACCAATATTACAGTGAGTTTTTCAATGTTCTCTTAAATTTCCCTCCTATGTTCTCTCCTAAATTTTCTCTTCTACTTAATATGTTGGTACATTAAAGTATCCAGTAGGAAAAAATATACCAAAAAGTTAAATAGATTTACGTGATCTTCGACAGGAAGAAAATGGAAATTGTTCATATTTGTAGTATTCGTGCAAAAATAACTCAAAATGCATTCTAAAATAATGTCTGTCAGTTACGAATTTTGATGTTTTTTAATTAGAATTTTAAGTAATAAATGTAAAGTTTAATTTCAGATATAAATTTACCTGCTCATAATGCATTGAATCACTACTGAAAAAATAATATTGCTGAAGCTGTTACTTTCTTCAAAAAATGGAACTGACAGACACCACTAATTTAAACTTATGAAGGTCTTAGATAGAATTATATAAAATATAGTGATCTTTAACTTTGGATACTCATCACTGGATGCAATTTTAAAGTTTAATTATTATTTGTTTTAATAAGTATAAAATTACATATGTCAATAAAAATTATTAATTTTTTTCTATAGTACTAAATGATTTCAAATGAGTGCCATGAAGTTTTATCTTAGTATTTTCAGAAGATAATTATACATTTATAATTGCTTTGAAGATTATGTGATTATTTATTTAGTTTAGATCATATGAAACATTCTGATTGATAAATATTCTTAATTTTTCTATTAGGTATTAGGTGTCTGTCAGTTAGAAACTAAGTTTATGTATTTTTTGACTGGGAGTCGAACCCAGGACTTTTTGATTGCCTTGAGTTAGAATATAAAATAGAGCCCTCTACAAAATAAAATTCATTATGGGCCCCAGTACAGCTACGATGGGCCCCATATAATTTTACAACAGTTTTGAAATAATAATAAAAAAATGTAATGACCAAAATTATTTCCAAGGAGGATTTCCTCCAAACGGACGACTTAATTCTCATGCCTGATTGAAACAACAAAAAATTATAAAATACAATATCTGTACAACAAATTTTCTTTTAAATTGATATGTTTTTATATATGTTGTATATAAACTCAAACCTACGTTAGTATACTACCATAATTAATACGTATCTATATATTTATATGTTTTTATTCTGTTATTACTAAATTAAAATGAATAACACAGAATATAATATGTATATTAAATTTTATTAAAAATGCATTAAAAAGATATATATACATAACAGCGGACCATTAGACTTTAAGTAGTGCAAAAAATAACATGTAAAACTTATTATAAATGACTTTGATTTTGCTTAAATATTATTGGCATTTTTTTATATTAAACTATTGATTATTTTGGGCAAAAAAAGTTCACACAAAATGTTTAGGTATACTTTCGAAAAAAAGAGTACTCATTTTAATTTGTCATATCTAACTAATCGAATTGATATGCCATAGTCTGAAAATATATAGTTGACAATTTTATTAAAATATTTTAGATTTTTTTAAAGTTAATAAACATTTCCATCAGCCTTTGTTTTAAATTGCACAAATTAGTAGTCCTACGTCCTATTCTCTAGTTGTAATCCTTGATATATAAATATAAAAAACAAAAATATTCAATGTTTTTGTTATATAAATTTTCCGTAGCCAAAATAGCATCATTTCTGCTCAAAAACTGAAAAAAAAAAACATAATATGGAAATTATATTAATAACAAGAAAGAAATCTATAGTTAATGCATGCAATGAATACTTTAGTAATGTTAGAACAACTTTAGCTAATGTTAAATCTAAGCATAGTGCATTAATAATTATTTGTATACCTGATTGAATAAACAATGTGTAAATATTTTAAATAAACATTATTGAAAACTAAAAAAATGGCAAGGAAGTTGATAAAAAAAAATCTGAAAATGAGCAATCCAAGTGGCATGAGCTTGTTAATAATTAAAGTTTAAAGTTTAAATTATTTTAAACTCCCATTATTACAATCCTTATAATAAATATATAATAAAACAATATCCATATATTAAAATCAAAATCAAAAACAAACCAAAGCCTTTTGCTACTAAAATTATATTTGTACTCTAATATTTCGCCGTTGACACACGGCT
>JAYRBW010095059.1:0-20595 GCA_036023295.1 Invenusta paracnida | reverse complement strand
TTGGTGTGATTAGTTCTTATTCTTGTTGCTGTTCAGAAGTTTATTGAGGTCGGTAACGCCTACATAGTGTGTCTTGTCTTTGGCCTGGTTGTCAACAGTGAGAATATTATTTACGGGTGGAGCGATATTAACATCGAATTTACGAGGGAGATCACAGCAAAGCAGCATACGAAGAGGATGAGTCTCGTTTTTCTCCTTCCACTCGAGTAGGTTTACGTAAAGGCCAGAGTTGAGTTTTTTAAATTTCACCATGTCGTGAGTAGTAACTGAAAAGTTAAAGTTGCCAAACTGAAGATCGCCCACCCACACCTTATACATAACTTTTCGATGTTGGTTACTTGTTATATCTCTACAGTGAAAGATGGAGAGGACTGCATAAAGAAAACAATCTTTCGCCTGTGCTCCATTGTCGGTCCACGATGATGACGGCCTGCTTTGCTCTAAGGCGGGGAGGAAGCTCGATGTAACATTTTCCAAGTTTCTTAGGCACTGAGTTATATCGGGTGATGCGTAGGTCAAACAATTGAATCGTCTCCACAAGTCAGTTGCTGCCATTGCGAAGATAATTTTCAATCTTGCAAAGAAGGTTGGCAAAAGGAGCTCTGTAAAATCTGAGTGAGAGGCAACCTCGGCAGGCAGAGATACGATGGCGTTCTCTGAGCGTATAATAGAGCCGTCCTGTGAATCGACTTGTAGAATGCCGAGGGAAAGCACAGGATGCACTTTGCATTCTTCACAGCCGTTGACTAAGATAGCTAGAAGTCTCTCAATGTGTGTACGGATACCGGCAAAAAGTCGATGGCTTGAATAGGTGGAGTAACAGGGATGAAACGGATATATCTAGCCGCACCGTGAAAAGCAGAGTGCACCTGAGCAACGTTAACGAAATTATCTCGAAAAGGATCGATCGTAAGTATATTGCGGGGTTGACAAGAACCGCAGTGAGACATGAGTTGTTCTAGGCAATAAAACATTTCGCCACACTGGCCACACGTATGTTTATCTATGTCCGTAGAGGCTAAACTAGACGTCGATTGTGTAGAGATTGGGTTCTTTGAGAGGAGTGATTGTGGCGCGCTAAATCAAAGGATTCATCACGGGGATAGATAATCAGTTCGTCTAACAGTTCTGTAGAAAACACCGGTAACGGCATAGCAGCGAATGACGTAGAGTGTTGTGGTGAGCTTACCAGGCTTGTAAAATGTAATGGCGATGATGTAGATGGTTTTGGCGAAGAAGGAGGAGTTGGTGATAAGTGCAAATATTTTCGTAGAGTAGTTAAGGAAATTGCAGAAGGAATAGGCGATGGAGATAGATATAGGTCTTGTTGCGGTTGTTGTTTACAAGGTTGAATAACCATACCCCGTCTGCATTACGTTTAAAGCATATACGTTGCATAGTGGTGGAACACAACCTTCTACCGTCACTTACAAGATAATAATGACGCTAGGCTAGCTGTATGCGAAGAGTTTCTACCGGATTTGCCATATAGCTATGTGATTGGCTGGAACGAAAACGAACGCGCGCTTCCATTTTCTCCCTTTTATACTTAAACAGCCGCTGAAGCCTCACTCGATTATGATGATTATGATTGGCCGGGAGGGGGTGGGGAGGTCTTTGTTCTCGCGCTCCACCTCCTTACTACTTGTGAAATCTTTCAGTCAGTTTTCATAATGTAAATAGCCACATTTTTAGAATTAAAATTAATTACATCTGTTTTATGGATAAGTTGACAAGTTATAATGTTATGTTCAGCTCAGGCAATCGACATGATACTTTTTCGATAAAAATGAAAATCGCAATTTGTCGTATAGTCTATAAAACATTATAACTTTAAGGAAACGTTTTATGAAAAATTTATAGATGTGGAACTACAGGATATAAAATAAAATTAGTCATAGTTTCATGCTACACTAAAGTAAAAAAAAAATTACCATACATATATTTAAACAATCATTTAGATTGGATAATCATACATAATTACTTATATTTTTATCTCATGAGACAAATTAATATTTAATTATTTTTGTGAAAAACATCATTTTCAAATAGTTGGTATAGCCCAAAAAGTAAATCTAATGTTGTCAAAAAGAAATTTATTTAAAAACGAAATGTATTAAATCACCACTAAAATAATATAAACATATTATTATACATATATACATTATATATTATATTAAAAATATCTTTATTATAATAAAAAAGTACAGGTACGACATACACTAATGTACTGCCAGCTTGAAGAAAACTATGTCGGTCACATGTAAGTATTGAATAATAATAATTATAAGGATGTCAACCAATGCTCAGTACAGAATTAATATTTCAAAAGAAAAAAAGAAGTACAATGTTATTTATAAACATTACAAAACAGACTTAGGTTAACTTTCTTGAATTTATTTTTAATTAGAAAAATAGTTTTCTAGTTACAATTTTTTTAAATTTATACTTAATTTTGCATTATTACCGATTATTAAATTAATGGTATTTTTTACATTAAACAATCTGAAAAGGGAATATAACAAAATAGTATACAATTTTATAACATAACCTTAGATTATTTAAAATGATTCTATATTCTTAAGATTCTATACAGAATATGTTAAGTCTGGAGCTATATCTGTGAAAGGAAGGTTTGAAATGTTACAAATATGTTTAGTGAATTAACGCTAAACCTTCTCTATTTTTTTAAATTATATTATTTTATAATTATACATATAAATCACATAACTAAGCCTTGCAATATATTTAGTGATCAAAATGATACTTTTGTTAGGTTTATTGATGTCCTGAACGTGTCCTATACGAATGACAGTTCCTAAATTACTTGAATAAAAAGAATTTATACGTATATATCTATTCTTTAAATTCAACGTAAATGTAACATTTTAAAATATTAAAATATCAAAATATCCTCGAAATATCGTTGAAATTACTTATATACACATAGCAGGGACTACTAAAACTACTATCAGTTTTAAGTAGTTTTTAGTAATTTTAGTATAGTCCCTAACACATAGTTACACATAGTTACATATAGTTAGTCTTTATCCGAACATCATTATTCTAAGATTTTTAATTATTTGAACATTTAAATAATATAACATGTAACAGTATATCTGTAAACTTTTTTAAACATATAAATCCTTGCATTTGAGAACATGCATAATGTATATTAATCCAATTTTTTTCAACATTATAGCTTCCTTATAACTTCTTAAAGTATTATTTCATTTAAATGAAGCATAACGTATAAGCAGTAGAATATAATTTAGCAAAGATTAAAAATATAGTAATCATGACAAAATGACAGCCTTTTAAGTTTTATCATCCTATAATTAACATAACAGCGAAAGTTTAAGATGCTTATATCTATAACGATTTAAGATTTTCACTTATATGAGTATTTAGCGACTGAAACAGTTTAATGCAGAAATTACAAATATTACGTAAATTACATACTTTTTCTAAGCAATATATCATTTAAAAAATTTAGTGTCATTACTTTGTTAGATATATACATTAACGAATCATTAAATATTAAAATACACAAAGTGAATGTTAAAGTAGATATCAGCTTATTATTAAACACAATTATAACCTATACTTGAATCTCTAAGTTAGGAAAATTTACGAAGGGAAATTTACTGAAATCTTAAGATTGTTCATTTAACCATGCCTATGAAGTATATATTTTTATTGGTAACCTATAGTAACAAACTCCTTATCAAATGAAAATATTTTAGAAATGCACATAAAAATAGAGGCATTCTAGAAAATAGCCTATACGTATTATTGACTAACATATTTAAGCTCATAATAAGTTGTTATATTATTATAAGTAATTAGTATTATAATTATTATAAGTAAAGACAGATGAGGTCTATGAACAATGTTTCACTAAAACAATTTATTCAATTGTGTCGTTAATTTTGGTGTAAGTTGTCCAAATCGAACTCGTCAGAAGCTATTTGACAACGTATTGAAAATAAAGAAAAGTATATAAATTATGCCCTACAAAATATTTATTGAAATAAAAAAGGTTCTTAATTCAAATTGATAATAATAATG
The DNA here is from genome assembly GCA_036023295.1 of Invenusta paracnida. Taxonomy (NCBI): domain Eukaryota; kingdom Metazoa; phylum Platyhelminthes; order Proseriata; family Coelogynoporidae; genus Invenusta; species Invenusta paracnida. The sequence continues at coordinate 16,524 of JAYRBW010095059.1, read as the reverse complement.
TACAAATGAAATATGATGAAAAATATCTGTAATTAATTGCGATAAAATGGTAAATTAAAATAATTATAAATTATGAGTATATCATTGCACGAATCAAAAAATAATAATACACAATCTTCAAATTATAGACAATAAAAGTTAGATGTAAAAATATTATAAAATATTTCGATATTAAAATGATTAAAGAATATAGGATTTATTTTTCCTGTTATTCAAAACAATGATGATTTAACATTCCTTAAGTATGTTTTCCTTATTTGTATATATATATGTATATTAATCTTTACGGAATGACTTTAATTGCAATTTTAAATTTAAAATAAGGGGTTTCTTTAAACGTAACTAAAGGTATTAATTTGAGCTAGAACTAATCAAAATGTATATTACTAAAATTTCAAAATATAGTTACAATAGTTATTTTAAAATTTATCTAATATTTGAAACATATTCCTTCAAAATGTGAGGCCGCTAATATTTATATGTTTCAAAAGCCTTTAAAATTAATGTTTACTATCTTTCACTCACTTTATACTGTCAGTATTCGCATATTGTCTATAAAAATGTAAAATAATGATTACCGCGTAGTTTCTTAATTAATTTTAAAATTTCTTGTCATTTATTTAACATTTTTTAAATGGATTTTTTTAATTATTAATGTATATTACAGTAGTAAATACTTTAGAACCATAATATGTATAATTAGCCAGCAAAATTGATATAGAATCCACTATTTCTTCAAAATCTTTGTGAATAAAAATTAACGATACTAAAGTTTTAATTCGATTAGTTCGTAATTTATGGAATACAGACGCTCAATACAATTTCGATACCTCAGTGTACATCTAGTCGATTTGAATATCCAGAGACTCTTGAAATGATTTTAAAGACTATAGTCAAAATGTCCTCAGTAACGTCCCCATTCTCTTAATGTGTCCCTCATCTTTGCCTCAACCCAACGAGACTTTCTAGTTATAATCAGCTTCCATTCTGCTGGTATGTATATTAGCTAGTTGCGAAATAATCCTTGCGCCTAAATCAGCACAGGAACTCAGCTGGAATCTGGGCCAAACTTAGCTTGATTTAATTAGTTGCAAATAATTCAGGCTGAGTACACGCCCCCTAAGTCTGGAGGAAGAAAAAATGGACGACGGGGGTGACGTAGAATTTATCACAATTTCCTTACATACTTGTCGAAAACGCTGAAACCTACAGCGAGGACTCAGCAGTTAGCTTGAATCGTTGAAAGGAAGGAAGATATCCAGAAATAAGAATCAAATGAGGAGAGGAGAGATGAGATGAGTATCCAGGAGTGGAGCGGGAAAAGGAAGGAAATGTGGTTTCATAAAAGAAAGACATCGCACCGATCCTTTTTGAGAGAAGCCGGTCGAATTATTAACACAATTTTTTCTATACAGGGGATCTGAAAGTGGGTTTCATATTAAAACAAAACCAGTTCGTTCAACAATGTTTGGATTCTCGAAAAGAGCTATATCAACGAGGGAAGAAAGACCAGCCGCTATAGTCAATAGTTTGTCGGGCTATACAAATTTCAAAAGAAGGCGCTGTCTTCTTCTGTTTCTTATGTGTAAAAACCTGTGTCTTGTTCTCTCCTGGTTGAGATCTGGTAGGTAGTGAATTAGGCACTAAATCTTTGAATATATTACTAGGAAATATTGATATTATTGAAAATATACATAGACGAGTGTGAAAACACGCATACATACACGTATACATATTCAAAGGTATCTTTACTGAAAGGTCAATGAAGAATTTTGAAATTTATGGAATTTATGAATTGTGTGAAATATATGGATGTATAATTACTTGTATGGATACTTCTTACCGGAAAATTTCGTGAAACTATTTAAGTTATTTGATTTAAAAGTAACGATGTTTGACGTTTATATTTATATCACTTTAACGTAGTGTAAATGAAATAGTATTTATATTGATATTGATATACATATATTTAAAGTTACTTTCGGCGTAAAAATTATTCCAAATTCACAAATCTAAGCATTTAAAAAATTATTTAGATGAACAGTTGGGTAATTATATCCACTTTATAATCATTGGATACTTTTATAAATAGTTTCATTGATACATTTAGAATATAATGTAAGATACAAATAAAAATAGTAGATATGTTTTTTATACATAATAAACCACATATTATGTTGTATTCTGTAACCTATATATACAGTATATATGAATCATACATATCTATGACCTATATTTTTAATAATTTCGTTATAATTTAGGAGTAAATTTTAACGCATTATTGTGATAAATTCACAAATTACGATTCTGTGTCTAAAAATGTATTAATAAACTTTGAGCATTAAAATAATACTGTTATACAATATTCAGTATAAAATGTAAACATATATATTGTGATTAAGTAATAATCTGATAATATTTATAATAAAAATTTACCAAAAATTAGGCAAATAAAATTTTTTTTATATTAAAATACCTCACTAAACATAAATTAAATCTGATTTCTATATATTCAGAGATTAATTGCTTACAAACTTTAAAACTGATTCATAATTCAAAAGTGCTTTGAGGTGATCGCATGCGGAATTTCAAAAATAATTTTCTTTTTTAAATAATATAAAAGAAATACCATAAAAGAAGTAGATATTTGTTTATACAAACTATTTAAACTGGATTGTTTTTCCACCTAGACACTACTATACCTATATTAAATGAACACAGAACATACAAACATGCATACTATATAGATGCAAACTTTGTAAACAGGGATTTCATTGGCAGACATAAACCAATACCGGAGACAGGATATTCTAACAGGATTTGATGCCAGGATCATTCCTATATCTGACGAATTGCGGATGATTGGGAGAGTAATTCCCCTTTCCTCAACAATCGCAATCAGGAAACCCCTTCTCTGCTAGTTATCACTGTAATACCATGAAAAGGAGGAAGGCCACTAATTCGGCGTTATTTTACCTTTAATTTGTGAATATTTAAAGACTAATATCATTATTAATAACGACCATTAGCACAGAAAACTCCAACAAACGCGATTGACGTTTTAAAATTGTGATGTAATCTTCGTTTATAATAATTTGACAGTGTTATATATTTCCACACAAATTATAATTGTTATTTAAGAGTTCTCTAATCCAGACGTGTACATTTTCACTTTCCTTCTTAAAAACTATTAAGAACGACAGAAATCTTTGAGAATCCTACCCTGTCTGCTGCTTACTGGTCGCCGATTAACTCTTGCAAAGTGTTTTCATTTTTATCGTAAACGTCACTTTTTCACTTCAACTTTACTCAAGAAAGATTGTGGAAACGATCGCGAGGAAATATTTCCGATCGGAGCAGCTTTCATCCCCAAAAATTATTTATAAAAAGGGCCCAGAAAGTTTCTGGCAAGACAGAAATTAAGTTGTTACATTCTTTTTTAATAATTAAAGAATAATAACCGGTGACTCAATTAATGAATTAACGGCAAATAGGATTGTTAGACAGTGCAGCGTTACATGATACTATTATGATAATGCGCTCTGGATAATATGGAGCACATGAAGTACAAATTGAATATTCTGTTATATACGTAATTTACGTCAACAGCGTCTCTACTCAGTTCTACATCCTCTTTTTGTCGAGCGCAAAAAATCTGTTTCCTTGTGAACTCAGAGGTTGACTGTCTATCTTACGTCTGCCTGCTGTCTCCTCTTTTTCTACCTTCTATTCTTACTTAATACCACTTTATAAAGCAAATATATAAACTACTTGGAAATATACATATATTATACAACATCTAACACAGATACAGAAGATAACATTTAAAGTTTGTCCAAGCAACATGTTCAGCAAAAAAAGTTTTTCCAGTAAAAATCGTTAGTTTTAAAAAAGGAGCGTCGAAAAAAGGGGAGGAAAATTGTTGTGGAATAAATTCAAGGTAAGTTAGAACGCAGAAACATTCTATGTATGTGCATGTATTAAGTATATGTATGAACTCTATTTATGCATAATGTGTTGTATATCTGTAATCAATGCTTCCCACGCAAAATAAGCCTTTAGTTGTATAACTTTGTTATTTATTTAATACATTTTTGAGTATATATATCAAACTTGTAAGCATATGACATGGAAAATATTAGAATGAAAATGGAATACATAAATAATTAAAATATTATAATTATATCTATAAAGTAAATAATATAGATGTTATATTGACTTCAAACACCCTTACCTATTCCCCAGAAGAGTTTAAATTAAAACTACAAATTGTCTGAAGAAATAGGTGAACTATAATAAAATATTTATTATTCCAAATAAACATTTACTTTCGTTCAACCTAACGATTTAGCAACACGATATTTTACGTAATAACTTGTGAGGAGACATTTTATATTTAGGACTAAAACATTGTCAATCCAAACTGACTTATAGATTTTCCCCATACACGTGTATATTTGTACATGTGGATAACACTTCATGAATAACATGTTAATGTTGCTTTTACCGACAATATAAAGCTAAATCTAACCAGGAAACACTACATATTTATCAAACTCCTCTCTTTTAAAGAGATGTGAAATATCATATACCTTCAAATCAGTACACTAACATGCGAGCGTTTCCTTTTAATTTATATATTTATTGTATATACACATACTTGTGTCCACTATGTTCTTCAATGAACATCAATTTTTATTTATCTCTGTGCAGTTTGGTAATATCACTAAATGTTATTGATTGGAGCTAATGCTAAGTTCGTATCTCTCATCACTGTATATATAGTTTGTGTATATATTTGGGGTTAGAACTTCGTTTATAGACAACTTACGTGTGTATATGTAAATAGGGACAAGTCGGGGCAAGTTTATATACATTTCGACATACAAATGTGCAAACAGTGGTCAGAGATGCGACAGAATAGTTTTGTTGAATTATTTATAAATATTATTCCCAAATCCAAGGGATATTTTAACAACTATTTATATATTTATATACGTGTATATACTTTACCGATATTTATATTTCATTAGAATTATTCTTGTGCTTATTTGTTAATTTATTAATCACCTTAGCTCTTTTAAACTAAGTCATAATAGTAATTTTGTAAAAAAAAGTTAAATGTATTAGTTTAAACTTGATTTGTTAGTGTATTTCTATTTAAGGACTACAGTTATATATATAATTTTAGTTAAATGTATAAATATTGACATTTTATGTTATATTTTGATCAATAATTAGACAAAATATTATTTTATTATGAATAAAATAAATATTAATATTTTAAAACTTTACAGTTAATCCATAATTTGTTATATTAATAGAAGCTTATATACAATATTTTTTGTTACAAAACATATTTTACAAAAGTTACACCTTATATAGGAATCAATTAATGAATCCATTTATATGCATAGTACCCTCTTCACATACACAGATTTTTCTTACGAGTCCTTACGAATCGCACAAATTCGTAAAAGTTGAACAATTGACTTTGTACGTATACATTTACATATATTTACAATAATTACAAAACGACATGATGGAATTTCATGACAAACCTTATAACAGTTTTGATGTTATAATATAATGTTTAAAATAATTATTTTATTCGTATATACAAAAAAAATTATTTAATGTGAATAATTTCACCATCATCTCGTTTATGTTTAACAATATATTCTAAAAAATTTTCTAATATTTTAAATATTAAAGAATAAATAATTAATAATAAATAAAACAAATAAATAAAATAAAATAAATATCCTCTAAACACATATTTGTCTGTAGATTGAATGATTTCTAATCTTTCGACAGATTTTTGCATTAAAATTAGATAAATGTTAATTGAAATATATTATTCGTTTGATTATATTTCACTGTATTTATGTGTCAACAAATTACGCTCCTGGATCATGTAAACTCTTTGAAAAATACTTGAAAAAATATCTGCTATGGTTATTATGATATATCCTTTTCTTATATATAATATACACCAAAGTTTGATATACTTTTGTTGATATACTAAGTTTGATACTTTCCTTAAGAAACACATTTTATTCTTAAAAAATTAATACAGATTTCTCTCTATATTAATGTTAAAAAGGCAATCCTCATTTTATACTTGATTGAAGACCAAATCAATCTATATTCGTTTCCCATAAATGTCTTCCAAGTTCCGCATATTGACTGCGTAATCGATATCTTAAACTGGCATCACCTTAAAGCTGTTAACTTTCAACATTGCAGTCTGTTTTAGTAAATAAGGGTAGGCAAGATTAGATTTATCACTTATATATAGTATAACATCAGAGTCAGAGATAGAAGTAGCTTAGTGCAGCATTAAATCAGGTACATACTATTTACACGCGATAGCCCACAAAAACGAATATTAAAATTGTTCTTTCATATATTATGTGTAAGGGTCTAAAATTTATTTCTTTGAAAAAAAATGTAAGCATTATTTATTATTATTAATTTATATTTATATTTTTATTATCATAATTCGAAAATATATTGTTACCAATATTTCTCAAAATAATACAGATCTATACCATTGATTCAAAAAAGATATTCACATTTTAATGAACACTTTAAAAATAATTAGTAAATTACCACATTAAAAAATTACATTGATAAATGTTTAATGTTACATAAAAACAAATGACCATGTCTATTAAACTGCTGTGAAAATATTCCTTCCTTAATTATATAGAAAATACACGTTTATTATTCTTTAAAATATAAGCATTAAATATACAATTTCATAATATATACTATTTATATCAATATTTGTGGGTAATTTATAGACAAAGTTATATATATATAGATATACAGATATATTATTTCGCAAATATTTAACAACATAACTCTGAAATAGGATTAACAAATAAATAGATTTCATCTCAAAAGTATGACTCATTTCGACAAATACAGGTCAACATACAATCGTGAACATTTTCTCCGTACACAAAACATATACAGATAACACAACAAAAGTTGTAATAGCGGTCCAAATTGATGAGGTAATTTCTTAATTATCGGAACGCCCAGTAGATTTAGTGATGCATAAAACGTTCCAATGATGGTAACCTAATAAGTCCCATCGACTACTTGCTAAAAATGTTATATGTGTATATAGGCAATAAATTGTGAATGTACTGACTTCATAGTGAATATTTGTAATGCAGTATAGTTCGCACGCATTATAAATTCAAGACTACATCTGAAAATTGAACGCGGGCTTTTCTTGTCTGTCTCTTTTTATGTTTAATAAGAATGTTGAAAACGTTTTAGAAGAAGATTATATGTATAAAAACATAAGTTAATGCAACTTCTCAGTATATACTTAAGTATTAAAAAACAACTTTATTCAGGAAATATGCTATTTAAAAAATATTTCTATAATAACTGTTAAAATAATTTTTGGGATTTTTACACTAATATAGAAGCAAAAAACGAAATTACTCTTCCAAAAATTAAAAATTTAATGTAGTTAAATATGCACAGTAACTGTGTTTTATTTTTATCCTTTTTGTAATTCTAACTGGTGACAATTATAAAATATAAAAATATATTTTACAAAATTGTTTTATAATTTCTAAATGCTCAAATTAATTAAAGTTAAAACATAACATAATAGGTAATATTATTGTTTCTAAAAATAAAAAATAATTATATTTCTAATTATACACTTTTTAAGTACATATGAAACTTCAACATATTATGTATTTATCGGGATAATTTGAGATAGATATATTGACATTATTGCTTATATAGATTTAAATATTGTTATAACTTAAAATAATATTATGTTTCCTAATAACTAATTAAAAGTTTCGAAACAAATTTATTTGTTCTTTATATTAATGCTCGAACAATTTTGTAATTGTAACAGCAAATTTTAATGAATGTATTTCAAATTGTTAATCAAGGGAATAAGGTGGTATAATTTCGTTCATTTTGTGTGAAAACTATGACCGGTGTCATCTCGTTTCGCCTAATGCTGTTTTGGCTAAACTCGTTTCACCTAATGCTGTTTTGGCTAAACTCGTTTCACCTAATGCTGTTTTGCCTAAACATGTTTAGTTTACTACGTCTATTTCCGTTTCGACTATTAATTGAGAATATCAGCATATATTTAATACATATAAAATATATGAATAGAAATATATGTCTTTTTAAATGTCAATTATTTCTATGTAGTTGTTAGAGAGTCCGACCACAGCGCCTGCGTAATGATAAACGGTTATTTTGTTGTTAAGAATACGGGTTTTCAGTCGCAAAAGTCGCTCGGAAACACTTTTGTATACGGGACGTTGTTGTGCCGGTGCGTTACCGGCCTGTAGCAGGCGGACATGTTGCTCAACGCAAACTTGCTGCTCTTCTTAGAAAATTCCGATGGATCAAAATATGTTGGCATAACTCACTTCACAACTAACAAGAATTAATGATAATAATTTTAGTCCAAACGAAACAATTACAATAGCTGAATCGGTACAAACTACACTCACAAAGTATTACGTAATCGTGAGCGGCATGAACAATAGTTAGGCGAAACGCTACGTAAGCTATGACCAATTTCATTTCAGGCTTAAGCTTTAAATTAGGTGGCTGCACCTACAAACTTAAAGTCTGAGTTAGCCGATTTCATCTCATTTACCACCTAACTTAATATCTTAGCTACTTTAAGGTGACATCACCTTAACTTAAGCCTAGCCAATAGTTTTTCTGCAAAGCGAAAAGTGTCAACGACATCTGTGTCGTTCAATCAAAATCCACAACATGTTACCGATTGGTTCTACATTTTCACGTTTACAACAATAGCGAACAATATGCAATAAGGTGCAGCATTTAATTTATGCGCATGCGAGGCGGAGTTGGTATTAGGGACAATGTGTAGACAAAGGGTAAAAGGGCAGTATCTAATCATACAATCAAATTATTATATGTTAAGCATCGATTAAGACAATTATAACAAATAATAACATATTTCAGATAAATATTTGGCCGGCATCCAAAAATTTATAAATTTTAAATATTTCACAGAAATCCAAATTAAAAATGTGTTATTTACTTAGTATTAGTATTAGTAATATTTTAATTAATTATAATTATAGATGATAATATCTTATTTTAACTATTTAATTAAACGTTTTATGTTACAATATATTATGTGATGTACATTGCCTTGCAAATTTATATATTTATAAAATATTGAAAATTCCAAAATGCATAATTTATACTAGCAAATATATAATAATAAATGTAATAGCAAATATAATTATACTAGAAAAGTGCGAAAAATTATTAATTTATAATACGAGTAACATACCAACAAATTAATAATTTTTTTAAATATTTTTCAAATGTTGATGTTTTTGTGTTATCAAAGTTTCTGTAGTTTTCTATATATGTAGTTAATGTTATATGCTAACATAGGCAAGATAAAGTTAATAAAAAATAACATAAAAATATTTATAATAAATATATATCTAAGTAAATATTGAAACAAACTAAACTTATTTAACTAAACATTTTTTAAGTAAAAAATTAAATTCTATTAATTCTAACTTTTTTCTAAGTTTTTATTGCATTACATATTGGTATATGTCATTAAACTCAAAATACCATAGTAACAAATTAAATACTGTTTTCTAACAACGCTTAAAAACATAACATTGGTATATTATATGTATATATATTAATTCATCAAGTAATAATAAGATAAAATGGGTATGTGAGCTTGTCTAATGTAAAATTGAATAGTTAAGGTATAACCATATATAGATTACCTTAGGTGAATCTTAAGATCTTAATAATAATCGAGAAGATGAAACCCCCTTACTCCCAAGGCTTAAGATCTCAGCCACCTAACCGAAATCATTAAGCCGTCACCTAACTTTTGTAGGCGCGCTCACCTTAAGGTGGTGGTGAGAGAGATGATACTTGGAAAGAGAGATAAAACCAACTTACGGATCTTAACCCCTTAAGATCTTAGCCACCTAACTCAGAGATGAAATAGGTACAGATACACGTATAAACACACATGCAAACCCATACCAGATCATTGTTTTTATCTATACACACCATGGCTATCTATAATACTATATAGTATTATAGATAGCCATGATACACACTGTAGATGTTTCAGGTTGAATAGTCCTGGTATTTCTATTCCAAAAAGTCTATATACATAGGTATATATTATAATATGTATATAGGTATATCTGTATGCATATTTAACTGTAGTACTAATTATATCTATTATGTATATATAAACTATCAACAGCTGTTAATGTTATAAAATCACCCAGAAATAGAAAAAATATAACAACTGTGTGCAATGCCGGCCTGATTACACATAAGACGCCGCTGTAGAAACTGACTTCTGGCAAAACGAGAAACTCTTACAAGTATTTTATCATAACATTCAGAGTTAGAATAAAAGACTGGTCAATTGTTGTATTAAGCTTAAAAACACATAAACTAGGCTATACTACATATTTTATGAAGGTAGGATATAGAATATTTCAGAAATATTGTCTTATATAGGTAGGTTATATATCAATAGAAATATATTGAAATACAATAATTATAACCAAATGCTATTTCTCAATCTATATACACAGTCCAGTGATCCACATAGCTGGTTTACTTTGCTCTCTCGAGCACCTGTTCCCATGGTAGCAAATTCACTCAATACACACTTGCTCCCATGTTTTTCAACCCAAAATACACAGCAGACCTAGCAAGAGACCCAAGCACACACCCTATTATCTGTTTTATGTATGGAAAATACACTCGATAGGAAATTTTTATGAAAGATATATTACAGCGTTAGCATAGTTACATTCTTAATCATTCCTTTACATGCCTGCCCCTTTAGAAAGCAATATTTTATGAGTTCATGTTCCCTAAAAATGTTTTATAAAGATTATTTTAGAATAGTGTCATTAAAGTCATTATAATACGTACATGTACAGGAAGCTTTTGTACAATACTGAAATGGTACAAAAATATTGCTCATTTGTGATTAAAGTTCTGTCTTAATTAAAATATTAGTTTTGTATAAAAAATTCTCAATTAATTGAGTAATAAAACCAATTAATAATTTAAAATCATATCTGTATCGCATGCCAGACATCATTGAAAAATCAAAATTATTTTGTCTATTTTTATAATAATAATACATTATTAATAACTCTAATTGTAATAACCTATTTATTTACCAGACATATTTAAAATTTACATGAGAATGCAATAGTCTAAATAAAAAAGACTTATAACATATATGTATTTGAATGCACATTTATTAGCTAACAAACATACACATAAAACACATAATCTCATTGTGTCCGTATGCGTAGGTAAGATTCGTAGACCGCTTATTATTATAAATACATTCATAAATTATTGTTTAAATATTTAAAATATCTCTTTTAATAAAAACATATGAGTTACATTATTGCCTTTAATATTTTTCATGAGGTTACATAAACAAAGAAATAATTAAGAGAGATCAGAATAAAATTAACATATTGCAATTCTTTTGAAATTTGATCATATTATAATCCAATTAAAAATTTAGTAATACAATTAATTAACTGAAAAGAAGACACCAATTTAAGAAAAATAATCTATTGAGCACTTTTGTACACACATAGGTACATACGTTTAAAAATACAAAATAAGTTATGTGCATATTTTAGTACATTTCAGTGCATCATTTAATAACCGTTATGACGATTTCATTAAAATGTATTAAATATGTTATACAAAAATCAAAGCGTTTGTTACAGATACAATTTAATATATAACAAGTGATGTTTAGCAATGAAATCATGTCTTCCTTTAATGATTCAAATCACCTAAAGATCACGAAGATGAATTAATTGTCTGAATTAAAGAATGTTGCTAATCGCTGCATGCCCAAATGCCAGATGTGTTTTACTCTTAATGGAGCTTATCAGTGACATGCAGAGTATCGAACCGAGGTCCTCACGATTAAAGTGCGAACACTATAAACGTCTTCCTTGCCAATCGACCAATCTCCAGTGGTCAAGCGATTATTTAGTGTTCGAACTGTAATCGTGAGGACCCCAGTTCAATACTCTGCATGTCACTCATAAGCTCATCAAAGAGCGTCTGGAACTTGGGTGATGCGGCGATTTGCAAAATTTTTTTTTTTATATTTTATAGTTGTGGTAGAGAAAAACTATTAAAATAAAAAAGAAAAACAAACAGTTATAAGATCATTTATTATTAATTTTATTCTTTGTAATTCTCAATTCATGTTTATTTTTACATTTTGTATTCACTTTTGAATTTCCTGATGAAGAATATTGTATATTCAAAAACGTTTGAACTTTTATAATAAATGATACTACAACTGCTTGTTTTTATTTTTATTTTTCCAAGATTATATTTAGCATATTTAATATTTGAATACATATGTGGTTAACAATTCTTTATTGTTTAATCATTGCAAAGTAAACACCTAACTATATATACATATGATATAAGATATAATAGTATATATATATATATACAAGCAGATATTACTTTTTCTTAAGGTGTCTCCTATTACAAATCTTTACCATAACTAATCAATTATAATATGAATACAGTTGTGGATTACTACACAGGAATTTCATATATCGCGCTAACTATCATAGCTAACTTATTAATTGCAGCGGTCTTATATTGCTTTAACCTGCAACACCAGAACCCCAGAACAGTTTTAATTAGTTGTCTCCTTTTTTAACTTTAAACTCCGGGACTCTTATAATATTCATTAGAACTGCCATTCCAGAAGACATCATAAATATCGTTATTGTAAGACGTACGGAGTTGTTAACTACTAGTCATTACCCGCAACAATAATGGGTATTCATTAGCCGAAAGTGTAGCAACAGGTACTTCGTACATCTATATAGTATACAGTACACCATTAAGACCAGTATTTCTTGTTAAATTACAATACGCTATTTAATAGCTCCCTATTTATTTTCTTCTGAATGGTTGGCAAATGCCTCTATACGATGTACTAGATTATATATTACCGAATGCAGTATATAGTGACTGAGAAAAAAAAATCGAGGGACTGTAAGTTGAAAATATGAATATCCATCCGTTTCTTGAATTACAAGGATGTGACTGAAACTAGTGACCTGTGTATATTAAAGAGGCAGTTCAATTAAAACCCAATCCAAAGTTTTATTTTGCTTGAAAGATGTTTTATAAAAATGGTGGAAAAAATATATATGCAAATCATCATGGTAAAACTAAGTATATACGAGAAATAATATTGTGAACAACTTCCATAAAACGTAAGTATTCTTGCGCATTTATTGCATATTGTATATTATTATTAAATACAGATATTTTATTTGTTGAAACATATACTCTCTACCAAAGGTTTAAAGTTACATGTACGGTTGAAAGCATAGTTTAGCATTTCGTTAAAATTTCTAACACACAGCATAGCCGAAAATATTATATTAAGAACATATGCATACCAAAATCGGGCAAACTCGACCCCCAAACTAAAAGTATTGTATTAACTTGAAATACATTTTACTACTTTAAATACTATTCAAGCAGATCGATCACAGTAGGTACAATACCAACACGCTGAATTTCTAGAGTGTGAAAATTTCAATCGAATAATGGGTTCTTGTTGTTGTTCGTCCATAAAAATGCTCGATGTTAGAATCGTATTGCTAATACTTTCTGTGCCACTCACCACGTTTGAGTGTGTGTATGAGTATTTACATATACAAAATGTATATTCATGCATGGTGAATTGATCAGAATATTTATATTTATGTATAAAAATTAAGAAACAATCGACCTTTATTCCATTTTCCTGTATTTCGTTGCTTAGAAATTTGTTTCCAATATTTACTGATTTTTTAACTGTGTCATGTGCATTTTAACTATGCTTGCTATTTCAGAATCAAACATTCTCGAAAGACAAAATCAAAAGTATCGCTGGCAAACTTAAAAGAGAAAGTTAACATTCTTCATCAATTGTATATCATTTTCTTAGATGGCCCAAGTCGAATGATATCATTGTTATACTCACCCAGAAAATTGTGATCCCTAAAATTGTGTTTTCTCTTACATTCCTGAGGAAATAAACCACTATTTGCCATTATATCCAATTGTCATCAATAAAACTTGGATCATACTTCCCTTGCTATAACATGGCAATCACATCTACTCTGAAGAAACTCTGGCCGACTAGATGGTCTCTACTTTTTTCATTCCTACTTTACACGAAGCACTTAATAACTGGTGAGATTATATTCTTCAATACATTTAATTTAAATTATGCCATAAAAATAATTGTACAATACACGTTTCCTTTACAAGTTGTATATCAGCTGCTTTTTAGACTTTTTACTTTTATTGGAGTCCAAAATAAATGATCCCTTCATATATTACAAATTATAATGTTGATTAATTAGAATTATTATAAAATATCCTCTGTAAGTCTAATATTATATGTAGTTTAACAATTCTATCTAAAACTAATTATAGTAATTATTCATTAAATTAAATCCAACTTTTTATCTATAAATCTAAAACTGATCTAGCTTTTATATGCTGCCAGTAAATTTATGAAATATTTTCGATATGAAACTCAGATAAAAAGCATTTCGTCAAATAATATAATTGTATATTCTTAACACAAAAGAAATGCTTCCCCTATTATTAAATTGCACAATATATTGATTAACGTCTGTATATTCACATTAACCAGAAAAAAGAACATAAACAAATATGAAATAACTTCACAACATATAGTGTCATATCAATATACCTAAAAGTCTAAAAGATCTTCATAATTTCAGAACCGAAAAGATGTAAATAAAATAGGACATTTAGAAAGCGAAAAACAAGATGCGAAATAACCAATAAACTAGCTGAATTGGCTATAGTCGGTTGGCAAAAGGGTGTCTTAGAATATGCGATATACATGATAAATAACTGCTGCTGTATATGTTGGTGGATTTGGACTCTACAGACAGAGTAAAGAAAATGAAGTTCTTATGAATTGAATGAAATAGGAGGGGGTGGAGAGTTGATCTTTCTTTTTGCATCTGATTGTTGAAATTTTCTCGTTTGGTCACCAATAAGCATAACAACTATTAAGCTCCAATGAGGTTGAGCAGTGTGGAGAAGAGTTACACAGAAGAATTTTTGTTTTCTTGTGTGTTGCTGGTACTGGAATTTGTCCTCTTTAGCTCTAACCTATACCGATCAAAGACCACGAAACCTACACTGGCTGTAAATGAGAGACAAAATTAAGTTGGCGAGGCGCCTTAATTCAATTCGCGAACCGAGGTGTCTCTGTGGAATCGAATGAACAACTCATTTCTTATGTAAACCGGAGCGATTAGAAAGATGGTCTTTCTATATAAAATTCCCATTTCTACTGAAAAAGTCATACATTTATGTAGAGATTTGTTGTTTTTCTCTTAAGCATTTTATCTATATTACACAGCAGTACCTGAATATTGTGGTATGTAAAAATAAATATATATACATACTTGTTATCTAAACGATATAAATGTTATTAACGTAAATGATAAATGATAAATATTACGTATTTTGTATTTCATGTTATGTGATATGATGTAAATATTTTATTTTTAAAATTGAAGAGAAAATATTTGTTTTAAACAAATTTTACAACATTTTCATATTTTCCTAATTTATAATACCATTAGTAAAGTTATACGTGAGGCAAAGATATTCTATCCCTTCTCAGATTTTAGGTCGAAAATAAATTTAACAGTGGGAGATAATAAGAAGTCTAAAGATCATATTGATTTTTGCATTTTATCAAGACTATATACATACCACATAATATGTGTGATTACTCAAAGGAGATATATTCATATAATTGAGGGTGGTTTCAATGCACACTTGTTTATGTATGAGTATTTATAAAATATATATGTACATAAATATTACCGATATGTTAGAGCTTCTATCATTTACTGTGAAATGAATTAATGCATGGTAGATGAATGAATGGATGAGTTAACTTAACGAATAAGATTTTAATTTATTATCAACTTGGTGCTATCATGCCAACATAATTTAATAAGAGTATTCATAATAAGAGTATTTCTAATAAGAGTATTCTTAATACGAGTATTTCTAATAAAAGTATTCCAAATAAGAGTATTCCAAATAAGAGTATTCCAAATAAGAGTATTCCAAAATAGAATATTCACAATAAGAGTATTCCAAATAAGAGTATTCCTAATAAGAGTATTCCAAATAAGAGTATTCCAAATAAGAGTATTCCAAATAAGAGTATTCCAAATAAGAGTATTCCAAATAAAAGTTATCATAATAAGAGTATTCATAATAAGAGTATTCATAATAAGAGTATTCCAAATAAGAGTATTCATAATAAGAGTATTCCAAAATAGAATATTCACAATAAGAGTATTCCAAATAAGAGTATTCCTAATAAGAGTATTCCTAATAAAAGTATTCCAA
>JAYRBW010095048.1:0-20599 GCA_036023295.1 Invenusta paracnida | reverse complement strand
TTTGAATGAATTTATATCTTTTAAAATTGTCTGTAGCTAACCAGCTTTTTGCCATTTTTGGCGATAAAAAATATTTAATTAAAGGAGTTTAAAATCAAGAAACAAAACATATTCCATCAGTAACAGATGCCATGGTAGCAATCTTGCTTTCAAAAGAAACACATGTTTTGTAAATTTGAATTTAATCATTGCGAATAATAACGCATAAATATATATTTATGAAATAGACTATTTTAAAAGTACCTATATCACATTAAATAACTACATTCAAAATTGGAATTTAAATTTAAATGTCAATAAAGTATATATTTCACTGTGTCGAGAAGAGATGAAAGACATTATTCTCCAGTTTTCGTTGAATAATGATATACAATTATTTTAAAACACAAATAATGTATTTATTTGTTGCGTAATAGGTAAGCAAATGAATAACAGACCGAATGTGCAGACAATTTTTATCAAAATTCCCTATGATAAATTTCAGTGAGAAATGTCTTTATATTTGCAAATTGTTAATTGAAGAAAGTTAATAGCTTTATCGATTAACATTGACGATAAATAATTTATTAAACCGGTTGTGTTGAGCAATATATTCAAAATAATTGAAAGAGTTTTAAAAGTTGTAAAATATTTAAATCTTATAATTGGTTGTCAGTCGTACATTCTAGTTTTTGGACATCGACATAGACATAATAAAGAAATAGAGAATGGGCTATAGGGAAGGGCGGGTGGGTGAAATTCTTACCTGACCAACAGCGACATTTTGATCCTTATTCTCTTCAACAACAAGCCGGGTGGGATTTAGCCGAAAGGTGGGCGGCTCATCGTTGATATCATTCACTTCGACCACGAGTGTGGCATCCGCGCCAAACTCCCCATCAGTGGCGTGAACCGGGATCGAGTAGCGTGTGAGACGTTCAAAGTCAAGCGGGGCCGACAACATCACCTTCCCGTCTCGCTCGACGCGGAAGGTTCGCTCGGTCTCGGAGCTGGCGCCCTCGCGCATTGAGTAGACTAGAGCGGGCATATCGAGGTCTGCGTCGTGGGCTTCCAGCTAATAGGTTGCGAAGAAGAGGGAGAAATGAGTAGATGCAGTGCCGGATTATATGCATAGTTTACACAAGTTTCGCAAAATTAAAAAATACATCTTTTATTCACAATATTGTATAGCAAATTTAGTCATAATTTTACAATGTATACCAATTTTTTTTTGCATTCATATTGTCATCATTGTTAAAATATTGTAAATAGACTAAAATGCAGAAAATAGATATATCTTTAATAGCTATACATTTTATTTTCAACCCTAAATATATATAATATTAACTATGATACATTGAACAATGCTATTATATGTATACAGTCTTTACTAAATAGTACACTGATATTATTTTATAATATGTAAAATTGAATTAATATTTCTCTGTAAAAAAATGGTATTGCATATTATCTGATTGAGAATTATAGCGAATAGATATGTAATAAAAAATATTCATTAGATTAAATTATGCACTTGTTCTATACGTATTTACATATTATATAATCCTTGTCTTTTCAAAAAAGATTTTAGAAAAAAAATTTTAATTGAACTTTTATTAAATGAACTATATATGATGAAATGAGATTTAAAATTAATTTTGAGGGGAATGATTATAATATTATAATGAACATTTAATTTCTAACTAGATAGTTTGTAATTTTTTGTTTTTGTGTAAAACTAAATTATTATTTTTTCGTACAATTTTGTTTTAATTATTAAGAACAATAAATATTACTTTTAAAGTAATTAAGACAAATATGATTCCAGTTTTATAATATCATATTTGTCCGACTTTGTTTGATATAAAACTCTCTTTTCAAACCAACAGTTATCTTATTAAAATATTGGTGATACATAAATATTAGCTTGCAATGCGTTTTCCTTCTATATATATTGCACTGTCTAGTGTCTACTGAAATTATATAGCTTAAGCTTTATTTAATTTAAATGAGTGCAAGAAGCAAGTAAACTTTAATGTTATAACTATTAATTTTAGATATGATAGCTTTTTTTCTTAATTAATAATATATCTGAAAATAACTGAGGTCAAGAGAAAATATATATTTTTATTAATATGAATCGCGATTTGACAAGCTTACTTAACAGTAGAAGAAACATGTAATGCATATAACGACAAAACTCACTAATTTATGCTAGTAAAAAATATTCGAATTTTGAACTTAATAGGAACATACGGTATTCTAAAAAATAACCCTATAATTTTCATGTATGCGGAAAAGTATAAAAACCGCTATATAAATAATTATATATAATTCAATAAAAAGATAAGCTTGCCTATACTTAAGATTGTCAATAATTTTATTTTAAAGATTACATAATCTTACATTTTTAAATATTGTTTTAACATACATACATATAATATATACATATAATATATACATGTAATTATATATATATATATATATAAAATAATACCCCAAATTGAAAAAAAGATCATTAATACTAGGAATAACTTACAACAAATTAAACGTGCATTAAGTGTATACTTTTCTTTTTAAAAATAACTAAAAAATGTATTATTTACAATAAATCCTAAGACATTACTTCTAGTTCTATTTAAAATATAGAATGATAATTAATAATATTAATAAATAGAGAAATAAAATTTAAAAGGCAGTGATATTAACATCTGTAAACTATAATAGTATATAATAAATCAACATCCCTTATACGTCAAATTTATAGCAATTCAACTGATTATAGAAGGAATACATTATATTATGTACGTTTGTTCACAAATGTATTTTTAATCATCGAGTAAATAAAGCTTATAGAACCACGAATTATAGCAGAGTACAAAGAGGACAGGAAGGATGTTTGTGTTCCCTCTTGAATATCTGGGCTGACCAACAATTTAAAATTCGATACACCGAAGTATAATCGAAGCATTCGATGCCCCCAGCAGCTTGTCTCATGTTACAACAATCCTTTTAGTCGGAGCGAGGAATAAGCAACAAGGTGTTTTATGCTTTATAGTCTGTTGCATACTGCACACCTCTCATAATGTTAACAATAATTTCAAATTGAAACTGAAAATGACTATCATTGAGGATGATTTCCTTACACTTTCGTTTAAAAACAAACCTTATTGTGACGAAAGTTAATTTAGAAAAAATTGTAAAACGCGTAATATTATATTTTTAAAAAAGCTTATTTAAAATATTTGTATAGGAATATATAAAAGATTTTGTTTTAGTTGTCCTTTAAGTCAGCGTTTTGCTATTCCAACTACATAGTAAAATATATGATACTTTGAGTGTCCAGAGAAAGGTATTTCTTTTATAATATAGATCTCTTTTAAGTGGTTCACAGGATAAAACAACTTCCCAGCTATACAAAAAGCGGAATACCACCATTATATATATACGATTTATAATCAAACTATAAAGTCAAACTAAAATGAACTAAAGAAGGAGGGGAGAAAAGAGGAAAAGACAACAGTGCCGCTCACACTTTCCCGAAGCATGAAATATTTATTTGAAACACGCGCAAGGTATTAGAGAAAACAAATTAAAATGATTTCCTCAATCAGACTGTCAACCGAACGATCGAACTACAGGGAAAGGCGGCGGTAGCCATCCCGTCTAAGGACTATGTGACCCGATATTGACATCCAATATCTTTTTCCTATGCATACATTTACGCTACTTATCGTATAAATATACAAAGCTGTTTCTTCTCTTCGTTGGATCTGGATGAGTGGACGTGAACTGAAGAAGAAAAAAGCTGCCAACTTTCTGAGCCGAGGAGCTTTTTACCAATTCATTTCCTCATATTTTCCTCTTCTTCTTACTTATTCTCAGCTCGTTCTTGAATCCCTGAGAGGAGAGCAGCTGACGAGGACATGAAAGTAAAAGTGAGAACGTCTATCCACACTGCGACATAGTCCGAATTGTTGACCACGGACATACATACACACACCGTATAGATAGGATGAGTTAGTTTGTAAAAGACAAAAAGAGGAATGGATATGAGGAGGAGGAATGTTTATCTCTGACTGAGCCAAAGTTTACTTTAATTCACTTATATGCATAAGCCCTTTTTGCACGCTATTTCTCTTAAGTTTTTATACTATGCTTCTTATATGAATATGGGACAAACTAAAAATGTTTGAGTCCATCCTAGTTGACAATCTTTACTTTTGTTAATATCATCATCCGTTAATGTAACACTCTTTTTGGAACAAAAATTCGGATCATATTACAGGAGATTAATTTTTTACGAAAACAGTATCATTGATACTTATTTATATTATAGTCATTTCAATGTTTCATTGTATTAAGCGCTACTGAGATTGTTCCAATCTGGGCGCTTAATTAATTAAATAAATAAATAAATATTATAAATATTATTATTATTATGTATTTATTGACCTACAGACCTAATGAAAAAAATGAAATTTAAAATTTAAATAGAATTCTTTTTATTGACTTTAAAATCGTTAAATTTGTTACAATTTGATTTAAAAAAATTAAAATTATTGTCCATATTATTCGGATTTCGCATTTGCTTATTGATAGAAAAGATAACTAAACATATATATGTGTTTTACAAGATAGAAGAGTATCATTTTTTTCATTATATCTAGCTTTAGATTCATGTGTATATATAAAGAATTAATAACATGTTAAATACCCCTTTCTGAGTCATTAAAAATAGAACTAAGAATTACCGGCGTCTAGATAAACGTGAGTTATGGACACTTTAAACGATTATTTTAAAATTTACTAGATTGATATGAATGACGTATACACGTCTCGTTAACTAAAATATAAGCATGAATTCTGCAGAAATGCTGGAGGAGTTATAAAGAGCATTCAGCTTTAGCAAAGTTGTTATTATATAATATAATTCAATGAATAATTTCAATTGAAGTAAAGACTTTATGTCATAAACTTTGATATTATCCGTCGATCCATATACATATTTATTTAATAAACGTATTTCATTCGAAGCACCAACTGTTCCATACATTGCAAAGTGTGTATATATGCAAAATGTATACACGTGAATTAAATCAATACAACAACAAAGAACTTTCTTGCGCATTAATTGTTCTATTCTTTCAAGGAAATCTTAATTTATTCTAAATACTCTTTATTTAGTATAGTAGTTTAGTCGAAATTCATTTTGCTATATGAAGATTAAATTGAGTTTTAAGGTATATGTTTATACAAATATACATAGTAATATTTTTGCTTGCTTAGCATGAAATATACATTTTTTTTTATATTTACGTATATGTATAGAATATATAAATATTTTACATCACATTTTTGAAGAAAAATATAATTTCAGTGTTAATATGTATATATATTTCACTAAAATAAAGATGGGAAAATAATATAAGAACAATATTTTTATGTAGCTCCTTCCTAAGTTTTAAGATTGTGTAATATTGATGCATTATCTACCTAATGTAAAACTAAATCATGACACTTAAATTTACAAGTATTTAAAAGTGTTACGGCATTATTCATTATATGTGACTGAAGTTACACATTTAATAATACATTTAATATAAATATATAGCAGTATAGCAAAGGCGTACGCGATCTCTATAAGAGCAATAGCTTAACTTTATTGGAACAAATCAAGCACTGAAAAGAACTTTCCATTCTTAATAATTCTGCATAATTAAGTTATGAAACAGCGTCATTATATACAATTATTATATATAATTTTAAATGAGGATAGTAAATTATGCCTTTCCAAATCCTTAAATGTCCCTGGTTATTCAAGGGAATCTTATATATAAAACGTCTTTGGGCTTTCTTTGGCGTTCAAAGATAATCCTAGCTTGCTTGTACGCTGGATAGGGGGGGAAGGAGGGAAAAGGGAAGAGAAGAGAAAAGGAGAGGGTCGAAAGGGCGTCTAATAACAGGAAACTGGGCCAACAGAAATGAGGACTATTGTGACGAAAACAAGGCCCAACCAGGAAGCTTCTAGGCAACGAAGATGTTAGACGAGCATCCTTCGAAAGACGAGTATGCAGACAGGTATGTTCAAGAAATTATCCCCTTCCAAATTCATTTTCTTTCCCTTGTTTTCGCCCCCTCTTATAAACTGTGTGAAGAAGGAATTACTCAGCTATACGGTCTTTATCCCGTTACTTTATAGTATACATTAGAGTTAACACCGAGATTTGAATTAGTCAGGACATCAACGCGTTGTCCTATTAATACTACATTGACCTTAAATTATAGACAAGGCGGATTTTCATTGTTACAAATATCTAAGTGATACGCAAATATAAATCAATCGAATTTTTGACAAGAAAACCTTTTTACAATTGTTGGATTTTGACTTTATTTTTAAAAGTTTATGACTAAAATATATTATCATTTATAGTTCTCTTATATTGAAGCAAAATTTGTCACAACAAATTCTTAATAACAATACACAAATAAATGCACCAAAATCGTGATTTTTTCAGGCTATGCTCAACATTGATTATTTTGTTTTAAAAATTAAAAGGAAGAGGATATTGAATAATGAGATTAAATAATTCAAGCATATTATATATAAATATATTTATGTAAAGAACTTATGGAAGGCTCCAAAGGTTAACAATAATAGTAAGCATAACATTGTGATTTTTCAAAGCATTTATATTATTTTTGTCTATATTCTAAGCCTGATAAAACGCGACCACTTGCAAAATTATTATCACATATTAATTTTGATTGTTATATTAATATTGCATTTTAGTTTCAAATAGCACAATGTAATATGTACAGCGAAACTATTCTTATCGCATTCTTCATTTATACGCAAAAAATATTACTTTATAAGAACAAACAAAAGGAGGAGCAACATTTTTTCCCGAGAGTTTATGATAGGACGTGAAACAAGAAAATTCAAAACAATACCTGAAAGAGAATATTTCTTTATATCTGATTAATTTTTACACACCAGTTTATAAAATGCGTAGATTACAAAATCTCCTCCCATAAATATAAGTATATGTACATACTATATAATAATAAAATTTCCCAAAGTAGTTTTACAATTAAAAATCAATGTATACTTCACATATAAGACAAAAATGATGATCATTGTTTAGAAATTTGTACATTGAGTTTGTTTAAACAATTTGTTTGATAAATTAGAATGAGTTTATAGGCAACCGTATTGATTATTATTAAATATTTATAATAATATTAAATTTTATACTTGAACTTGAAGAATATTTATATAATAAAAGCGTAAAAGCGGAACTTTAAGTACGGTAGAGCCTCAAGGATTAGAAACGATTTACTCTCACTTCACAGGAGAATGGTAATTATAAATTAATGAGAGCTGTTGCCAAATCCTTCCATAATAAATATAATGTCAAACACAAAGATTTATATGAATTATGATTTGATATATATATGCATACATGTATTATACATATATATTGTATTGTTATTTAATCATAGACTAATAATTCAATAGATCTGTTACTCAATAAAATACTTGCATAAGTGAATGTTTTGGTTATATTGCATTCAATTCTTAACAGAGATAGCCAAATTGTTGCTTGACACTTTGACATAATTAAATTAAGTAAAATGCTTAGCTAGGGTAAATTATGTCCTGCATATAGACAAATTGTGTCCTGCTCAAATAGATAAAAAACACAAATTATTAAGATTTTATAATACTGATAATAAGGTATCGGGCAAAAGTAGCACGTAACATAATTTTTTTATTGCTAATTATTAAGAAAAATAAATAAATATATTAAGCAAAATGCCTAAATCGTTAAATTTGCGCTGTATTTGGCTGTTCAAATCGAAAAATTGATCAAAAAATTATTTTATACGTATTTTTTATAGTAAAGTGTCGAGTAAAAGTAGTATGAAACTTTAAAAAATAATTTTACACAACTTTTATAATATCATTTATGAATTTTGGCATTTTGGCATTTTTAACTGAAAAATAAATAAAACACGATAATGTCAATAAAATCATCAGAGTGACAACTCTTGTCATTCTTACGCTATGGTTGTTATACTGTAATAAATCATATATTTATGTCTGTAGTATTTGTCATTTTTCTATGATTAGGCGATGAGGTAGAGATGAAACTCTTTGGGACTTGTAGGTTCAAACCCCACATCGGACAAGATTAAATTATACAGTAAAATTAATCAAGTTTTACCTATGAATGTAATACAAACAAAAACTAAGTTTCGCGTATTTATATTTTATGTAGGAAATAATCATATTGAACTTTGAAACATTTGCAAAATTTGTATGCAGACAGATTCATATCAAATGCATGTAAAAGAAAAAAATGTGTTCTTTAAGATGCCTATACATATTTACACTATCTGCACGTGTTTATACACTTTAATATAATCATATGATATATACATCATTCACTTATGTGAAATAATATATCTAATATCAGATTAACTTTTGCGTAAATTCATATACAACAACAAAATACTTAATTCTTGTGAAATAAAAACGTGGTATATTCCTTTTAAATTATGTGCATATTTTTTTCTAAATTATACAGGTAGTTGACATTTTTTCTCTAAAAAACAAAGTTATAAAGGAATCATTGGCTTATATATTTATATGCACTGAATTAATTGATTTCTATTAAAAGGTTGTTCGAAATTGTTGTAAAGTTTTATTAAAACTTAAATATGCATTCTAAAAGCATTCATTTTTGACACGCTGAATAGTAAGGATTAGGAAAAGCTTTATATAATATAATATATAAATGAAAGATTTTATTGTTATGGTCAGTGAATGTAGTATATGGAATATAGTCTGTGTAATTTAGTTATGTATTAAAAATATAGTAAACTAAAACAACTAAGGCATTAGCTTTATTGTATAAAAAGGCTTAAAAGCTCTTTCAGTGGATATTGACTAATAAAATGCCCATTGTATGTAGGAAGATATACAAGTTCACAAAAATTATATAATTTACATTGACAAAATAATCGATACATGATTACAAAAATAAAAATAATAATCACACCTCTGTTTCACATTTATTTAGAGGCATATACTCAAGCTGTTACACTTAAACGTAATAATCAAAACAAACCTTAAATAAGATCCCTCAAGTTTCAAACAATAAATTATTTAGTTGAGCGACTTCATATTAAAATCAAATAACAATTTTAGTAGTGAGTTAATCATGTTAGCATAAATCTACTCATAATTCACAAAAAGCAACGAAGAAAGCAGAATTCACAAAAATTGGGCAAATAGAAAGTCATTTACGTGACAACAAAATTCAACCAACATTAAAGATATTTTAGTTTGTTGTATAAGAGAATGTATATGTGCATATACATGCATTAAGAATGCAACAATTTATTTTTTACTGTTTTAACTTAAACACAGAAGATTATATACGTATGCAAGAAATAAGCTGAGAGAAGGGTGGAATTAGAAGTGTAAAACTAAAAAAATTGGCGGTTGATGGTAGCAAAGGAAAGCTATCTCCTGTATGTCAAGTAGAGCTATGATGAAACACTTTAGTGATCCACGCCCAACCTTCATTTCCTGAGGTCCAACTAATCTCCATATATTTATATCTCTTAGGTTTTACTTTTTCTAACAAACTTAGGAGCGCTTCGTTTTTTCCCCCCAACATCAATGGAATTATTCGCACGCAGGATATGTACGAGTGTTTATGATGTGCGGAAAATAAAGAAAGGACGAATGAGAATTAGCAAGAATTTAAGAGTACGAATCGAGCGAGCAAATGGTATATCGTGCACATATATAACGTCTACTTGGCGGACTTATATTTGGAATAATTAATATGAATATATTTCAATTGTAGAATATACATATATATATAAAGTAAAATTAACGAATGTTTAAATTAATAAGGCTAGCGTTGTTAGAAATATTGCGGTTGCACTATTTTTAACTTTCAAGAAAATATCAATATTTTGTTGTATAATATTATTAATAGATGAATTTAGGTGCGTTATCAACTATAGTTGTTAAATCCTTTAGATATTTTGTACTTATTCCTGAGTATAAGATATACGATATAAGAAATGATTGATTACTTATTGAAAATAGAAAATTTTATACTCATAGCTCGAAGATTAATGAATCAAAGAAGGGAGGGAATTAATCACAATAACTCGGTGAAAAATAATTGTCAATCAGCAAAAGCCACAACTGCATACTTGTGAAAGTATTGTTATTAATAACCAAAGTATTGAGATATAATGTCGATAAATTAATTCAAATTGTTTTGTTTATACGCATATATAAGTGTAATATTGATTGTCAACTATATTTCCGAAAGAGAATTTTAGTTTTAAACTTAGGTACATACAATTAATATAATCTTTTTATAAAAGCAACTGTATACTACAGAAAAAAAGGAATTTATGTTGTCCTGTATTATAGGTACACGAGAAACATAAAGATTCCTGAGTAAATTAGATACACTTAAAATGTTCATCAATTTTAGACATTTTCAAAAAACAAAACCAAAAAAACATATAATTTGTTTTTCTTATGTAACATTTCATGTAAATTTTATTTTGAGTACATTTATGAAAATAAATTGATATATATTAATATAATATACTCTACTTAACGTGAACATGATATAAATATTATACTAAAACAAACAGTAGAGGTTAAATTTTAAAACAATTGAATAGTACAATTTCAAAAACATATAAAAGTATATATAATTAATAATTTTTTGTTAACAATGTAATATATAATTACTTCTACAAAAATCAGGTTAATAAACTAACTTGCTGCAAATAATCAAAAAATACATTTTTGTGTCTATAAAATTAAAATGCCTAAAATAATTTTGTTTGTAATCTACATAATACTATTCAATTTTTGTACATGCGTGCAAATTACTATTATTTCGATAATCGCGAAATATAGTACAAATAAATGTACCGCACATAGCAGTGCATTTTTGATTTTGCATGACAACTTCTATCAGTATCTATAACCAACCTGTCAAACAGCCAATTCAGGTCAATAATATCTTTCCGTCAATATTAGCAATACTTCTTAAGATTAGCAATTCAATTTATATGTGTATATATATATATATATATATATATATAGTGCATATCTTCGCCAGAAGATGAGGGGAACATTTCTATAAATACTGCGATGGAGGAGAAAAATGCATGCAAAAAGGAGGAAATAGAACACTTAAATATAAAACCGACCGATTTCTTAATCAAACAAAATGCGAAAAGCTGAATTTCAACTAAAGTTAAATGAAGCAGTTGCATAATTATTAAGGTTATATGAATTAACACAGAGCAAATATTATACACTCTCTTAATAAAACTAATACTAAACTTAATTTTTTAATTCCATTTTGTTTAATGTTATATATATCTTAATAACAAACCTTTTCATTTCCATGCATAATTATCATAAAGCATAATATATATAGTTTTTATATATGTAGCGCATTCCGTTTAAAAATATACCTAATCATTACATAGCAGACAAAACCACATAACTGATCGATATAAGTCAATTGATCATAGAGAACTATATGCTCCCTACATATTTACTCTATGCAATTGATAATAAAACAATGGAAACATATAACACAAGTTTAAACATACAAGTAGTATGATTTATTAAGAAGTAAGAAAAACAATGATAAGTACAAAAAAATACTTTTACTTCTTCATATATGTATTTTTTTTATTTTAAGTAATTTATTTTAATCCTGTACATATATTTATATATGTACATGGAAACCAGTAGTATTGTACTATAATATTTCATAGAATGTGTACCATTCTTGTTTATTGTATATTCCTTAATTAAATGTTGGATTATAAATAAATAAAATTAATGGTCAATATATTCTTAAATAATTATTTAGAGAAATTGTACCTGTACTGTGATTAATTCTTACACACTTTTGAAACATTATTTTAATTTTCTTATTGTAAAAACTCATGTTGTTAGATAGTTATGAAAATATCTTAATATAAAATGGGAAAGATGATGTACTGTGTCGTAAATAGACGAATAGTTTATACCGTATTTTAATCTAAAATTATTTTTTAAAAATACCTAAATTATTAAGGTACTAACAGAATTCAATGACAATTTAACACCAAGTTTTTTATTTTGGCAGAATTAATATTCTTATCTCTGAGTTTATAGCAAAACCATACTTTGAATCAACTTTGAATAACATGTAAGATATATACTATACACAAATTCCAGATTTTGATCATGTGTTAGATTTTATTTTATTGGATTAATACAATTAAAACATTACATAATTCTATTGACAATTAATTACTTTTATCCATATGTTAATGCTCCATAATAACTTATTTATAATGCTACAAACAGCCCTTATTACTAGCAAAAGTTAATTTTATGCAAAAGCGAATTACTGAAAAGTCTGATAGACCCATAACAGCATAAAATTAACTTACTACAATATATAAGTATTAATTTATGTATCCGCTAAAGCTAACATATTACATAATAGGTATACATACATATACCTAAATATAGTCTGCACATTTTATTTTATATAAACGCAATATAAAAAACAACTAGAAATTTAAAGGACGAATCAATAAAAACTTATTTTAGCATATCTGTCAACGTCTTTATACTTACATAGTCCCATCCCACAATCCTTTCCACCTTGTTCCTTCACTCAGAAATTTTCTGGTACCCATATTGACAAGTTATTCATTAGTCAGTTCTGTTTTATTACCTCCGACCCCTCAACAACCCCCCTATCTCCATGTTTTCACCTCAACAAAAATATGCCACTTGATTATTTGTCAGCTCCAGCGCCAATAACGATTGGCGTCCACATAATATACATACCTAAATATACATTTATGTCAAGTATTGTGCAAACTTTATATATAAAGATATGTTTTATATGGAATTTTACTGCTTGAAGTAAGAATAATTTATCCCAGTGCATGCCGCATATATATTTTATAGCATGAAAATACATAAAAAATACCTGTCATAAAATGGCTTTCCTTGACATGGAAACCTTTCAGTATAGGTACACTTAATTTAACCAACATGGAATACCACACAGCTAAAGAAATATACATTACACAAGGATATTTCGATATACCTAACATAAATACTATATACATTTCCTTATATACAACGATTTATGACCTTATAAATTTCCGTGCAACATTTTAGGACTATAATAAGACACTCTGTCAATACCTTAGTAAAAAATAATTAAATTCCACATTGTTTAAAAACGGGACCTATGTATATGCTATATCAGTAGATACCTGTATAGTAACAATAGGCTTAAAGTATAGACCTTGACATATTAAAAGTGATTTTATATTATGTTAAGCATAGCGTTTAAGGGAAACCGTTGCGATAATAAGACTGATGAAATCGCTATATAGGATAGGTAATAAAAAATGAAATAAAATAAATTGAAAATCACTGAAACAAAAATTTCTAGACAGTTAATTAATTTAACGCTTTATACGTGGCACCTTGCGTTACTGTTTTGTTTGTCAAAAAGTTTATGAAAACAATAATCGAAATATACGTTCTAGCTATAAAAGTTTAATTATATGCATATAGTTCGACATATTTCATTAGGCGTACACAAAGTGTAAATACAATTTAATATAGTGTATGCCAATTTAATGTAACATATATACAAATGAATAAGAATCTAAAGTTTTTATCTGCTTTAACATCTTATTTTATGGTAAAATCCATTTTGTATAATATAAATTTGACATAAAGGTGAATAGCAACAATAATTTACTGAACTACATATATAGTAAATATTATAAAATATTACAATATATGTATATTGGATAAACACATTCCATATAAAAAACTCGTCAATAAAAAGATCTATCGAATACATTCCCCACAAATTTTAATTAGGTAATGCATAATTTAGGTACCCTTTGAAGTTAGTTAGAATTGGTAAGAAATTTAAACTTTTATAAAATTGATAAAATAAAATTTACTATAAATAATATTTAATTAATAATAAACAATATTGTCTAACTTTAAAACTTTGGGGAAAAAATATTTAGTTGATACATCACACGTTACATATTTAAATATAAGATAATTGGTAAAAGCTTGAAATATTTATCAAAGTTAATAACTCAAAACTTCAAAGTAAAACATAGTGCGTAAAATATGTTCAAGTAATAAATTATGCATAACCAGTCACGTCAACAGAGCTATAGAAATCAATAATTATGTCATAGAAAAACTTCATTTTATGGCCATTTCATCATTTCACGAAGCAAGCATTCATTTAGAAGCGTTTTTATTTTAATATAATTCAACAAAAGGTACAAAGCGTGGAAAATATTACCAAGATATAATATGTATAGCCATTGAGCTATGAAAAGTCAATGACGTAATGAAATGACCTAATAAACACTTTTTATTGTGTGTTACTGAAGGTTACGTAACCGAAAAGTGAGCCATGGTGGTTGATCTAATATTATATACATAATATGTAGTTCGAAATAAGTGGACACCCTGCTATTGTACTGTACCCGTGTACGGCTAAATAGTATATCGATGTGTGCGGTGGCATTTAGCGACATGGGTTAAATAAGCCATAAAGAATTCATATTCTAATTTAACAATTAGAATCTAATTTATAATAAATTCTATTTAAATTAATTGAAACGTATATTATGTTTTGAGACAAATGAGACAAATGTTATGCCTAAAAGTTTCACTCAAATTCATATAAAACCAGAATATGTTATCTCTCGCGTTTTAAATTGTGAATTTTTAATTTTAACTTTGTAATCAGGATTTTTAAACAATATAATATACTCCATATAAATTTCAATAATACAAATATTATACAAAAACAAAGATAAGATATAAAAACTGTTTGATTTCTTTCATTGAATTTAAAATCAATTAAGTATGTATAGGTACATACATTACATAAATAAACTGAAGTTAAATTAGTTTTGGTTATTTAAATTAATACTTAAGTAATATTGTAAACAAAAGCCAAAATACTGTTTGGGACTGTTATAATATATAATACAAAATATCATCATTGACATTATTCATTATAATTGTAGGTTATGTTCCAAAAAAGTATGATTAAAGAATGGAAAAATACTAAACTGACAAATATATTTTTTGATACATGTAAGTTTATTAATTTTATAAATTGTTTATTAATTAAAACGAACGTGTAATGCGTACTAATAACACATAATTTGTTAAAACTTACCCTGTATATAATGGAATGTGGCTTCTGGTCTTCACTAACCACCACAGTGTACTTCGTCTGATTGAATATCGGTTCATTGTCATTGATATTAATAACCTTAATCACAATCTTCAACTCCGAGACTCGATTACTCGCGCTGGGGTTCCAGGCTTTGAGACGCATCTCATAAACCTTCTTCGTCTCGTAATCGAGCGCCTTTTCCAGATGAAGCGAGGGCCGATTACTCCCCGATACCTTGAGGCTAAACACCGAAGAAGCGTCCTCCAGTTGATAGTTAATCACAGAATTCTCCTTGGCGACATCAGCGTCAGTAGCCTGGGGTAGAGTAATCTCTTTGCCTCGAACGTAGATTACTTCGCGGACTGATTTTGTAAATACTGGTGGATTGAAAACCGGTGGATTGTCATTAATGTCAACAATTTGGATGTCCACTTTGATGACCGCCTGGAGTCGGTCTCCTTGCCATACGTTCACTTGAAGTTTATCGTGACCGATTCCATTTTCGCATGTTGCTTTCTCCGTGCAAATTGTTTCGATGTTAATGTTTTCTGCTGTTGTGAGAACGCTGGTTTGCTCGTCCAGACTGAAACGCCGACTCGGCGATCCCAAGCGATAGTAATGTGCGGAGTGTCGGACAAATCCAGGTCCGAGATTGTTGGAGATTGTCCCCACCACATAACCGGCTCCCTCTTTTTCCAAAATTCGATAAGTGGCCTCAAATTCCGAAAGGGATCGACATGTGGCGATAAAGTGGACGAAGAGAAGAAAACCAGAGCGAAATAGACGCATAATTAAAAAACGGTGAAAAGTCCAGAAGCACAGTAAAATTCTAACCTTCAATGCAGCATAGCAGAATAGTTTTATCACCAAACGAATCTGATGGTATCCGAAGAACCGCTAGAATACAGTTGAAGTAGAGAGCGTAAATTTACTGAACGCAGTGAAAATAGAATTATAAACTTAATGAATATCTCTAAAATAAACTAATAACTACATGTAAAGTAACGTCGTTAACAGCCCCCCTATACACACTTGTTAAACGAAAAGTGGCGATTACAAGACACCTTAGACAATAATAGGGAAAAGCATCATGTTTACTGAGATTACCGCAAGGACATATTTGATTGGCTAGACGTATTATCAATTCCATTGGCTACTGAATTGCAACTGATGAAGACAAAACTTCCCTTCCTAATTTAGACCTCCATGTCATTTATTTTATTATAATATTTTAATAATATGACAGAAGTTGACATCAATTTAATTACTACCCTTTTTTGGTCTAGTTAAGGTAATTTGGAAGTGACAACGATATAGTTATACATTATTTTAGGTAATTATTGTTAATGTGGAAAGCAATTAAAAATGCAGTGTGCATCATTAACTAAGTTAAAAATAATATTGATCGATGTACGTAATGTAAATAAAATGCCCTTTAAATCAGAGAATACGTGTCAGTGAAACGTGTTATACCTATAATGTGT
This sequence comes from Invenusta paracnida, assembly GCA_036023295.1. Taxonomy (NCBI): domain Eukaryota; kingdom Metazoa; phylum Platyhelminthes; order Proseriata; family Coelogynoporidae; genus Invenusta; species Invenusta paracnida. The sequence continues at coordinate 3,825 of JAYRBW010095048.1, read as the reverse complement.
ACTAAAATATTTTGCATAAAATACCTTTTCTATAGTGTAGAATATTTAGTTACTAATTAAATTATATTTTATACGTGTATTGTTCAATTATTTCAAATATGATATAAATAATAAATGTATGCTTCACAATGTTTACTTACACGTTAAAAAAACTGTAAACTGTTTAAATACTGTTTTGTTTTCGTAGAAATAATACAAAAGCATAACGAAAAGTACCTATTCAAAAAGAAAATAACTATTACGTATTTCATGTGTGTAACTTATTTAGGTTTAAAAATACCACTTTATATTTGCACAATTTCTTGATAACATTTTTTTTAAATTTATCCATATATTCAGTAGGTATCTTATTTTTTCCAATTATCCATTTTTTTAATCAACAGATTTCTTAGTTGCATTGTTCTAGGTTTTATCAAAGTTTTGTTACATACTATACTAGTGTGAATATCAAATTGATATCCGCCTAAACAAAAATTATATGATATGATATGATACGATATATCATGTTAAATTAAAGTTGCTATTGTAATCGGTTCTATTGCTATATTTTTTAATCTATAATTAAATTAAAGAGAAACAATGAAATAACAAATTAGTATTTTTAATTTATGTAAATATAGTACACATTCTTAAAATTTAATAAAATAAAAGTAGCATTTTCACATTTAATTTTAAAATGTAATATCTGATTGTGCAATTTCTTTGAATATTAACAATTATAAGTATCTATTTGTTTATTTTATATTATGGCTTACATAATTATAAAATATAAAATATAAAGTATTATAATATAATTATTTTTATTGTATAATATAATATTTTTTATTTATTTATAAATTACAAATTACATTTATAAATTATATTTATAAAATTAAAAAATATTGCGTATATATGACAAGTAATATAAGTGACATACAATGAAAATATGTTATGTTAATTTTACTTAATTGATCTAAATATATGTATATACATTTTTATATTATTGTCAATGTTTTTCAATGATTGCCAATTTAATGAATAAACATTCCGAATTGTAGTACTTCGACTTTTGTGCACTAATAATAAGACAATTAATAAAAACTCAGTAGGTAATTTTCAATGTATTTCTCTTATCATGGCAGTAGAGTTTGAAATGTTGATACAATTTAAAAAATAAAGAAATATATATAATAATATATAGGTAGCTTTGTTAAATTTATTATTGAAAGTTCATAATTCATATAAGTAAGCTTATAAATGTAACTCCAACATATGTATGTATTACGATATTACTAAAAATAATGACTTACACAAATATAAAATATATCGAATTTATACATCTAATAGGAACGTGAAACTACATTTTCTATTTAAATATTTTGTTTACTCAAATTTCCTAATTATGAAGATACTAAATACTTAGTACTTTAGATGATATAAGTCAAAATACAGACATAGAATGTGTATTTTAAAAAAGACGAAGTCTATGTAAAGATTTTAAAAATTTGAAGTCACATTGAAAAACACGATTTTTTTACGAAATATTTTAGAAAAATAAAATTTACGTAGTCGTGAAAATCATTTATAATAATGTATAATCCCTAAATTTAAATGTGGGTTTACTTTCAACAAAGTCAACATTGTTCAAATTTGAAATTAATAATTATTATTATTAGGTATATCATATCATGATCAACCACGTGTTATTAAAACATTCACTATTCTATGTATAGAAATCCATTGGAAATAAAATTAATATTAAAATGCGATTAATGTACATTATATAGAATAAAAAAACTATATATATAATATTTAAATTCCGAAAGTTATCCACTGTTATTAATTAGTTCTAAATTTTTAATTTGACTTTTATTTATTTTACTTAAAATTTATGTTATATTTATCACTACAACTTTGTGTTATGAAGAAGTTTAATAATCTAATGAAAATACAATTTAATGGGTGAGGTGATCAAAGCTCATGGTCGGAGGTTTTTTTACCACGCCCATGGTCGAAAACTCTCTAGTCTAGTTTTTTTGGTGTGATCAAAATAAGTCGTGGGTTAAAACACCTCAAACACGACCGAGGTCGTGGCTTTTTAACCTGACTCAAGGTACACAATTTCCGACTAGGGGTACTCCCTAGTTTTTTTAACTATTTGGATTTTAATAGTTTTAATTAATTCGATATTATGTAAAATTACAATTTCTTTAAAGTATGAAAGGAGTGCTATTTAATGATATAAGATTTAATAAAATGAATAACATTTAAATAAGCTTACTAGCATGTTTACTTTATAACATTGTTTTTTTACAGTAGACGAAATCTACCTAGGTCGTTTAAAAATTGACAAAGGTTTTTTTAAGGCTTTCTGCTTTTTATACATTTAAATCTAAGGTGTTTTTTTTATAATTTTACTATATATTTCCTTTCTTGAATTATATCTAATAATACATTTTAAGAATTTTGTTAAACATGACACCTATAAATCTGTAACAGAACTAAAAGTAAAATAATATACAATGTTCCGAATAGGTAACTACGTTTCATGCACTCATTGACTCACTCACTCCATGTGTGAATGAAATGGCCTTGTCCTTAATAAAATATACAGCTTCACAAACAGATGCCGCGATAACATTGTTATTTGTAGGTAGGTATAGTTCACCCATTTAAACAATCTATCAAAGGATGGTTATCAATCATAGAGTAATGATTATAATTACTCTATGCTATCAATTATTGGACTCAATAGATTATAATCTATTAAGTCCATAAGGGATGGTATGCTATGTGACTCGGTCTCGTATTGTTGAATTAAACGACTTACCAATACCTATATTTAAACGGTGGTCTCAGAAAACTTCTTATGATCACACCATATAAAATCTCTACCTTTAGTCAGGTTTTCTGCGACCAAGGTAAAAAAAACCAGACTCTTTGTCGGAGTCATTTCGACCAAGGTTTTAAACCAGTTGTAGTAGAGTTGTAGTAAAAAAACTCGACTATTGGGTTTTTATCACCTCACCCAATGAGTATTTTATTATACTACATTTTCATATATTAAATTTCTGATAAATGGATAGTTGTATTGCATAAGTTTTCTAAATATCTTTGAATGTAAATGTAAATTTAATGTATTGAATTTACAGAAATTATTAGTTTATGATAAAAAACAATGATTTGTTCAATTAATCTAAATTTCCACAGTTTATTTATATATTTCAAATTTAATATACACATATGATAGTAGTAAATTAAAATAGTATAGATACTTTAGGACGGATATAATTAAAATTGAATATAAAGGAATAGGTACTATATAATGTTATATGATATGGATCACCTCTAGAAAACTGCTCATTAAAAAATATATAAATATATAAATATAAAAATTGTTTTAAATGTTTTTTTAAATTGTTAGAAATGAACCAGTGTTTTCCAAGATATGCATGACCACAAAAATATGACTTTTGATATAAAAAAGTCGATGAGCCATCAATTGAGTCGGCCGAATTGAGAAACTCATCAAACTAAAAGTACACCAGAATTTCAACCGACATCAGCAACTTAAGTGATCCACCTCAAATTCCAAAAGTGTATCAATAATGCTTAATTTGACAAGTTTTGTGGCATACCCAATCATGATCGTTTAGATGCCTGAAACGTTATTTCTAATTGTTAATTACAATTTAAAGAAAAGTTCCTGTCTTAAATAAATTGGTTAGTGTTTCCTTAACTATTTTCTGAATGATGAGTGCAGATATATATATATATATGGGCATTTTTCTAAAAAGGGCTTTTTATCACATTGTCACGTAAAGAACTAAATTTTGTTTGTACATA
>JAYRBW010095037.1:0-20600 GCA_036023295.1 Invenusta paracnida | reverse complement strand
GCTTTTTCATGCTCTGTTCATAACTGCTCAATATCTTTCCGTATGCTGTTTGATTTCCACTTCTCAATAAATAAACGTCTAATATTAATAAAGCACATTCTGGGAACCTATATTTGGCGCCTTTTGGGAATGAGCCCCTCCAAAATTATAGACATTGATTCCTACGGCCTGTTTGGTATTATACTCATTATATTAGCGTTGGCCTACATTGGCAGCCATAAGCACAATAAAACTTAGATTCTCATTCTGAAAATAAGTAAAGACCAAATTTATCTTTCCTGCTGTAAGCTGTCTTTTTTCTACTCTTTATATTAACACAAAATGTATTTTTAAATGTTTAAAAGTCCAAATATCTAACATAGTCATATTACCTCTTTTCAGCACAATTCTTTATCATAAGTACTTTTGAAGTTTTATTTCTTTAACAATGAACCAGGTGTACATATAAATCCATATCCCAAATTACATATAACTTTCCCGGTCAACAATGCCTGCCTTCGTCAAAAGTAATTTCGTAAACCATCCGGGGATCCTCCATCCCCCGTATGTCTTCATTCAGGCCCCGAATCGTTGTCTCCAACTTCTTTTCTTCAGTCTCCCGATCCCATCCTTGCCCACTTGCCACATCAATTGACGGATGATCATCCCCGCCAGCGCTGTCTCCTTTGTAAGGGTTCCGCCCGCTCCCACTCCCGTTTCTCTCTCCTCCTAGTCTTCTCCAGTCCGCTTTCATATTTCTCCATCTCCTCGATCGCTTCTTGTCCCAGTATCTCGTCCACGATGCCACTTTCCCTCACGACCTCTGGCGTACTGCAGCCACTTCCAAGTGTCTCCTGTATCTCCAAGTTTGTGGTATCCATATTCCGTAGTTGTAAGACTTGTTGATCTCTCTCTGTGTATGCATCTCTCTTATATATATTTCCTGATCTCTAATTACTATCCTGGTTCCCGTTATCCTCCCTCTCTCTCCTCCTAGTCCTCTCCAGCCCGCTTTCATATTTCTCCATCTCCTCGATCGCTTCTTGTCCCAGTATCTCGTTCACGATGCCACTTTTCTCGCGGCCTCTGGCGTCCTGCAGCCACTTCCAAGTATCTCCTGTATCTCCAAGTTTGTGGTATCCATATTCCGTAGTTGTAAGACTTGTTGATATCTCTCTGTGTATACAACTCTCTTATATATCTTTCCTGATCTCTAATTACTATCCTGGTTCCCGTTATTCGTGAACCTTTGATTCTAGTTTTGTGTTTTTTAATTACACTGAAGTTAGTTCTCATTACTTTCTCTTGTCTATCTTGTTGCAGGGTAGACGTTAAATTTGTCCAGTTTTTCGGTCACTTGATGTGAGTCAATAGTTTTCTGGATCTTATCGATTGAGTCCGTGTGCACTTTCAGATTTTTGGCACTTGTATTTGTGTGTTGTGTCAGAACCAATTTATTATTAAGAAATTGGATTTGCGAATTTGTGCACTGTAAATAATCATTACCAATAATGCGCTCCGCTTGTAGATTGTCAGCTATTAAAAAAATATGTTCACTAACATTATCATTTAACTTCATGTGCACTCTGGTTGTTCCCAGAATGTTCAATTTTCCACCATTTGCCGTGTTCAAATATAAGATATGTGTTGGCTCTAATGGTGTTTTTAACTGTCGCCACAATTTTCTCTGTATTAGACTGGTGCCTGACCCCCAATATTGGTCTGCACTCCATTCAAAATAGCTTCAATTCGGTTGTCTATTTTTTCCGTTTTAACACTATCGGTAATTGTATGCACCTTGGGTTGGGAAATATTCGTAGAGTCCTGTCTTTTACTCTGTATAGGCACTTTATTTCCAAATAGTAAATCACTGCCGATAATAAAGTTTGGATTGTTTAAAATATTCCAATATCGACATGATTTCCATTGATAATAATTCTTTAATTTCCTTATCTTTCCTGAGCGAATACTTTTGTTATGATAAAATTGACGTTTTCGGGTTGTGTGTGCAAAGGGTTGCTGTATGCTGTTTAGTTGAGGCGGACTCCTGTTTGAATTCGACCACTCTCTGGAGCCTCGTGAGTAGTCGATCGTATAACCGTTTCCCGAAGGACTGTTTTGATTACGTTTAAAACAATTATTTGCTATGTGGTAATTGTTTTCCCACATATCCAGCAAGCAATTATTGATGAGTTTTTGTTTCTGCATTGACTCATCACGTGTCCTAGTCGTCTCTAGCAGTGTTGACATCTCATCGCTGGCTTGTCCAGTCCGCGTCTATCCTGTCCGTCTCCGCGTATCGCAATCTATTCTCCTCGCCTTTGTGTGAATTCGTCTCTCCGTATCGTTATCGTCATCTTCCGCAAGCGCTCCTCCACTTCATCCAATCGGGCCTGGTTGTCCTCCGTCACCTCCGCTGCCTTCCGATTTCCTTCCGCGAATTCGATAGCCTCGTCCAGCGTCTGGAATTGTTCTTCTTCTAGCTGTGTCCGTACTGTGGGGCTTCGGGTTTTTCCAATGAGTCTTTTAATCAATAGTGACTCTAATTGTCCTAGTGCGCGGATTATGACGTAAAATGTAATATGACGCGTCATATTACGGGTTGCCGATTTATGTGTCATAATACCGTTGTCCGATTTTCGATTTTCAATTAGAAAACGGCAAGCTTCCTGTAATATGACGTATTATTAATATATTTTTAATCGATATTTACTTAACATCTTTTAGTTTTAAGTTAAAATTCAAATTCAAATTATTTATTAAAGGCAAATATTTGCAAAACTTCAGTTCAATATCAAATACAGTAATATAATAATTGCCAAGCAATATCGATTTAATATATGTAAATTATAGTTATAATCAGCCAAAGACGTTTAAATATAGTACATTTTTCTCCCATCTCTTGTGTATTCAAATTTATTGTATTATTTTTGAAGTACGCCAACTAAAAATCAATTTTATGATTTAAAATCATTATTGATTTAATGATGAATCTTTACTACCGTACTTTAAATAAAGGAAAGCGATGTACTTTTTTAAATTATGCAAACTAAAAAAACTATAATTAAATATATTGAGTAAAAAATCGTAATCCTATTACTTAGTAACAATAAACAAAACTGACTAAGCAAATACGAAAATGACGAAAAGAAAGTTTTCTAAAACTATATTACAATATATTGTCTTTGATTACCACCATCGATGGAAGCAAAATGTACTATACTAAACTATCTGATTTATTGATGTTCTTTAAAAATCTATAATTTTCAGCAGATTAAAGTTTAGCTTCTTCAGATTATAGTTTTTTAAAGTACATCAATAAATCACATAGTTTAGTATATAAGATATATATTATATTAAACAATAAAGTATTTCTCATGTTCGGTTTCGCATCTATTATAGTTCATAAATGTTCATAGAAACATTTAACGTCATTGAAAAATCGTATTTTATTACCAATTATTCATTATTGTGTATATAAACTTAGGAATTCATTTTTCTGTTTTTCAATTGTTCATATTTAAATTTGGGAAAAAATGTACCTAGCATCAAACCTTTATTCCTACTAAGAATGATGTAAACAAGTTTTTTACGAACCATGTTTACCCACAGGATTGCCAGATTTAAAACTCATTTTCAGGAAATATATAACGGCCATTTTTCCTTTCCATTTTAAGCACAAAATAAATTCTGTAAAACTATTCCTTATTGTACGATATATTTGTACTTCTGTATATATCCTCTTACCCTGTTTACTCTTAAGTTTTGATACGGTTTAAGAACAACTTTATACCTGTGGAAATAAATAATAAAAATATAGTATATCTCAAAAGGATTAAACTATTTACTACCCATACTTCATATTCAATGAATTATAGATTATATTTACTTAACGTGAAAAAGCTTTTGCAAGTTATCTCGACAAGAATAAGCTTGTTTCAGCCTATGTTGTAACAACGCTACAGACGAAGTCATGATGCAGACCAGTGAACGCAAGGCATCAGACAGAACTTTAATGCAATATTGTGTCGATATGCATTGCTCATAACAGGACAGCAATATCAATTGTAACATTCGAACAAAAATTACACTTTAGCTGTCTGTCTGTCTTCTTTGCACAGTTTTAGAAAATAGAATAGTAACACTACAACTCCGAATGTTCAGGAACGGATATTTCCGCTTAGCCAGATATAGCCAGCTTAGGCTCGCGAAATGGCGTGTGGGGCTGTTGGCGTTGCCCTTCTCTCGACAGAGCCACTCAGAACGCCTGTAGCGTCGAGACTACGGCGGTGACAACATGTCATGTTACACCATTCCAGTGCAACCTATCTACACAAGGTAATTTAAGACATGAGTAAAATATGATGTATCAATCCTCAAGGAAATAGTGCCTGGTATATTACTGTCTTCTATTATCCCATAACTGTCTTCTCGTAAGAAAGCAATCCCATAAGACAACCAAGAAGACCCTCTTTCATCATTTTTTAATTTTGGGCTTTGTTTTCTGTCCTTTTCTATAATAAGAAAATGCCTAATGGGTCTCCAGCTCAACACTAGCTCAACGACAGATGTGCACTCTAACTAAATCACCTTTGCTCGAGGAATTCGCGACTGAACTTTTTTTTCTTGGCAAATGTATTGTAAAACTTCTCAATGCTATACAATATAAATAGATCATATATATTTGTATCGTTATTTATGATGAACATTATTTTACCTAAGTTTCCTGATATTGAAATTGCAGAATTAAAACTCTTAATATATATATATTATACAATGTAAAAAGTTAACGCTTGCCAAAATTATTAACATATTATAATACAAATTAGAACATATAACAAAATACCTGCTCAGTACGAAATAAATTAGCTTGCAAAACTATTCGATATTATATTTAGACCTGAAGTCTAATAATTTGTAGTTATACCAACTTTATTCTTAAATCAGCACAAAGAAATTCCGAAACAATTACGATTATTTATGAGTTTATAAATATTAGGTGGTCTTGATGAGCCAAATAAATATTTATTGCAACACATTGGTGTTATAATATACATGCTAAACTTTAGTGATACTTAAAGTTGGTAGGTTGAGACAAGAATACATATGCTTAGTGTAGTGTAGTGTGCCAATGAGGATCATAAACAAAGACTTGGAATCGCATTAAGTTTTCGTGTATTATAATTGATAACCGTACCTAACGAATGATGCACTTCGCATATTACTCAGATAGGCTATAAATGTGAGTTTGGTTGATCTTAGGTACAAAAGATACTTATTGGTTCTCAGTTCGTGTTACAATAAGTCATGGTAAGAAGAATTATTTGCCAGAATTTACTATTTATGTAAACATACTATATTTTGGATCATTCTGTCAATAAAATACACTGTAATCTGTATCATACTGGTGAAGCACCTCTTATAGAGTATGATATCATTTAATACATCAGTATAATACTTGTGACTATATATTGTCTGTTACAATAAAAAAGCACATCTTTTATAAATAAAATATTGATTAATCGTGTTAGTGTATTAACTTAAAATCAAGGAACTATATTTTATACTATGTATAATACTAAGGAAAGATTAATGATATTTTTACCTCTGTTTTTATAGTCTATAATGAAACAAACCAATTATAAATAATAAAATTAATTACAATTTAATTTAAATTAAAATAATTTCTAAAATAATTATAAATTATTATTTCTAAAATAATTATAAACTATTATTTTTACTTATTTTATAATAAAAACTTAAAAAAATGTAATAATTTTAAATCAATATTTTTATTTATTTATTTAATTAAATTTCATTTTAATTAATTTCAATGCGCATTATTTTTGCTGTGTACCATTTGCTTTATACGATTAGTAATGGTCCGCCAATTGTCACAAATTGACACATTCTATTTTTATTTTAAAAAATTCAAACGATATATATATATATAGATATATGAGGATATAAATTTATAGGTCAAGTTTATACATATCATGCTAAGATGTAGCATCCTGCCTGATGATTACTACCAGTTGTAATGTGTGTGTGGGTTATGAATTAAAGATTTGGTATTTGAATAGTCTTAATAATATTAAATTATATTCAAATATGTTATGAAAAAAAAAATTGTAAGCACAAATTCTTAGATATTAGCAAAAGACGGATACATTTATCTACTGTGTCAAATATCGACATGATATATAATTATAATAGTAGAATAATAATACACAGTTCAATAAATTTTATTAATTAACATTGTGGGTTTTTCTTATATTTATTTGATGGAAATTGACTGTTTTTATTCTTGATGATATACATAGTGTGTTTAAGTCAAAGATGACGAGGTTTATATTTATAAATTAATTATATTATTTATATTTATAGATATTTTAACTCTAAATATTTCAATATCTATGGTTTAAGCATATATGTGCAAAAATTATTATATAGATTATTAAAAAATATATAAATTAAAAAGTATATAAATTGTTATATAAAATATATAAATTAAAAAGTATATAAATTGTTATATAAAATATATCGATAATATTATATTTAACAGAACTTAAGATTCAATATTAGTTGACCCAGAGAATCTAGCAAATTACATTATTCACTTTAATTTACATTAGTTCGATGTTATATGAGATAATAATAATGCTACTTTTACATAGATTTTGTATTTAAATATTAATCAATTATAGATCGGAAATATAAGATCCAAAAATCAGTTTGTAATGACTGTCCAGCACAAAAAGCATTGAAAAATAATAAAATGACGGTTGGCATAGTGTTTTAAACTTTTCTAAACTTTCCTAAGACTATTATTATTATTATTATTAATTAATCTAACCAAATAATATCTCTAATAAAAATACAATCAAAGTGGGAAAAGAGAGAAAGAACATACAAGAGCAGGAAGTGAATAAACTTGGCAAATAGCATAAATAGAAAAATACAACAAATTAAAGGTGTAATTTACTACAAACTACTTAGTACTTTAGTGCAAACTACTTAGTACTTTAGTGCAAACTACTTAGTACTTTAGTACAAACTACTTAATACTTTAGTGCAAACTACTTAGTACTTTAGTGCAAACTACTGAGTACTTTAGTGCAAATTACTAAACTATCGCTCTAGTTGATTGTAACTCAAATCAAAATCTATGTATTAAACACAATTTAGAAAATTTTTGGGGAAATCATAATAATATAAATAATATGATTTTATAATAAATGAAGAAGTAAGACTGAGCAACAGTATAAGAAGCATTATTCTAAAATTTGTGAAGGTGCATATCATAATCACGAGATTACAAAAAGAGAACCACATATTAACTGCAATCTGTATATATATTAATCTCATTCATGTTATAATTATTCATGTATCATTCTCTCTCACCGCAAACAGGTCGTTGGACGACCTAGATTTTTACATGCCATTTTACATACATTAGAGGACCAAAAGCTCTCTCATAATAGAGAGATGATATATTTTTGTAATGATATATTGTTTAAAATTGTTTTTACTTCTAAATAAATACATGTTAACTTTCACATGTTTGAGGAAAATATGTAATGCCTATCTATGATATTTTTAAATAAAAATACATATTTCATTCTTTCAATGTGCATAAATTGGTTAAACGACTTCTTCTAACGCAAATTGGAAAATGCAAATACTCACCACGTTCTAGTGAGTCCTCTAATGTTGTGAGTAAAATGTTCTCAAATACAGACTACTGCGCGTGATTATTATTAGGGATAGTAATATATTCAAACTTATATTGTATTAAACATTATATTTTGCGATACACAAATTATTTACAATTATCGCACTGATGGCATAATTAAACTATATTTTTATCGTGTTATTTTTAGAAAAAGTTTAGCTTTAATGGCTTACGATTAATTCATGTTATTTTTTGGATTTTGTTTTAAGACTATTTATTTATTTATTTAAAAATGACGTAAACGCACTTTTAATTTGAATACGTTCTTGGTATCTGTAGTTATATTTTTAGGGCGTACATTTACTATTATGCTTATTTATTAAGTTATGCTTTCATGTACCTGTTGAATTTTTATAATATTACTATTTTATGCTTTCTACAAATAAGGCTTGAGGGAAATGGTTCTAATATCATTCGAACGCTCTACACTCTGAATGAAGTAATATTAAAAATGATGTAACATTTTAACATTGTTAGATCCAATGTTTGCTTTACACATAGTTTGAACGAACTCGTTGCGTGTGAGTTTTGCAAAAATAATGTTATCTTTTAAAAAAGAGGACATTGCGAATATGTATATAATTAGTTTTTGTTTTACATACTACTATTTAGGTTAATTAAAACAAATATTGCATCAAACGTTGCGTATCTCAGGTGACTTAAATGACAAATATACATTATATATTCTATGATTTTTATTAAAGAAATAACAAATACTGTTAAAAATGAAATCTCTTTATTAGATGAGAGCAGGATTGTCTCTCGTAAAATGCATGAGTAAATAATGAGTTACAGAGACACATGTAAGCATATTTATACTGATCTAACACAGAACACGAAACAGGAAATCTGAATAAACAAATACAAGCATAGGAATGATCATAAGTTGAGTTGAAGGGCACTATGATGCATGATAGGGAGAAAATAAGGAGGAGGCACTGACAGTACTACCACATGCGAAGAACGCGAAGGAGCATCTGCTGGATTGTCTTCGGATCGCACAAAACGGAGATGAAGGCGCTTAGCATGCACCAAGGTTCCTATTGTGCTAGCTGCTGGCCCTTACGTCGGGCTGATTTTCCATAGTCTTCCTAGAGTCCCCAGATTGTGGCCTGTGGCCTTCTGTGCGAGCTTGGATCCTGGGGTGATCATTGGAGCTGCTTGGAATATCTACGCCCCAGTAGCCCAGACCGACGTGGAGATCGAGAAGAGGGAAAGGCTAAGGTCGAAGCGTATGACGCAAAACTCTAGGTGCTGCGTCGGTTCCAGCTTGCACTTGGCGTAGTTTATCACGAAACCGGCTTCATCGAGGCCTTGTAGGAGAGTAGGGAGACAGCTCTGGATTTGGTAGGGGCAGCCTACCAAGATGGTATCATCGATAAGGATCCATTTGCATACCAATTTTGAGATGAATAATTTGAGCACGACGATTAACATCGCCTGCATAATTGCCGGTGAGGGCGAGGGGCTTATTGGGAGGCGGGCGAATTGATAATATTCTTTGTCAACCTTGAATCGTGTGATGTGGCGAGAGGCCGGATACATCGTGATTGAGTATAAGGCGTTAGTCAAGTCGAGCCGGATCTCACGAGCCCCTTCCGGAAAAGTCTGGCGCCGGACTACTGAAGCAAAAGGTGGGAGACATGTGAAGATTGGAGCGATCCGTTTCGTGAGGTGCTACGACGAGCCGGGAGGTCACCGAGGCCATTGGCACGTAGAAAGCGTGGGAGAGGAAAGGCCCCCGGTGATGAGTAGGCTCGATAATACCGGCCTTAAGAAATCCCTCGACTAATAGCCGAGTGTTTGTGTCCGGGATCCGAGGAAAGCTTCTAGACGAAGGAGTACGCACGAAGGTCAGGAATCTCTTGAGAGAGATTCTCTGAACTGGGGGTTTGAGGCGAGGAAGAAGAGAAAATTGCGTGTTAAGCCGAGAAGTAGTCATGAGAGGTGCCTTCGAGAGAATCTGCATTGTAGGCCGAAGCATGAGGTTGGAAACGAATACCTCGTCGGGCAAACTGTCTCCATCCTCGTAGTCCTGCGGATCTGGTCTGGGCAGTGGCGGTTGATGCTGCTGCTGCTGCTGGAGCCAAACTGTCTCCGCCGATGTTAGATAAGGTGAGAACGGCGGGCATATAGCAACACTCTGGACGGTGCTCGGGTCAGCACTGTCACAGGGGGGCGACCTCCGAAGATCTCCATTCGGAGTCCGAGAAGAGCTGGGCAGTTCTGGAGCCAATGAGAGAGGTCCTTCGGCTCTTCCTGACATTTCACACATAGCGGCTATGCACCCGGATTTACAATCCTGGCATAGGCCGCCAGACACAGGCAGTGACCCTATCTGAGCTGGGCGATCAGAACCGACTCTCTCCGGTCTCTGAGGTCCACAAGTTTCATTCGGAGGTAAAAATAAAGAATCTCATCATTCAAGGGGAAGGAAGGAAGGGAGGGAGGGGGGAGGAGAAAAAAGCCGCGCATTCGCTGCTTATGCCGTAGACCTCCTTGACTCTATCATGGTGAGGGACTGTCTTGAAGAGGTGGCTTCGAAGCAGAGCTCTCGCTGCACTCCAGGAGATCAGTCTCTGATTCGATTCCGGCTTAACAACAGTCGACTGTTCCCACTGCGATGTGGGCTCTCTGAGCGCTGCTCTGTTGGCTTCCTGATCAGCCAAATTGTTGCCAAAGAGCCCGCAATGCCTCGGTACTCATTGGAGGTTGATGTTGAGAGGAATGGAATGGAATTAAGCCTGTTTCGTATGCTGCTGAGGGCGCTGTTGTTTCCTTGCTATTTAGATTGGATAGCGTTCATACAGATGGCTGTCCGTACAGATGAGAGTGTTTTCCAAGGATTGGTCGTCGCTCCTATCCAGATCCAGTCAATCGCTAAGTTGAGCGTCCCAACCTCCGTTTCGAAGGAGGATGTTTTCGGGGTTCCTTTCCTTCTGATCGCTGTGATCATTCTGGCGTCTTCGGCTCTTCCTCTGGTTACCACCACTGCGCTGCCCCCCTCCATGATACCGTTGTTCGCTGAGCCATCTGTGTAAATAGTGTACTGGGCGTTCCATTTGTTCACAGTAGAGATTGTATCGTGCTTCAATTCCTCTGAGCTGTCTTCGTTGGACGATTTCCCGTCTAGGTGTGTGTTGGGCGGTCCAGTTGGGGGCATCTCTCCACCGTTAGAGGTCCTGGTTGACTGGAAAGGCTCGTTAATACTTGAAGGCAGACTTCTGCGCAAATGGTCTTGGCGAGGTGCTTCCAGCTCTCCCTTTGTTGCCTGTGTCTCGTAGTCCCGATGGCCGCCTTGTGCCTAGGGTGTCCAGGGAGTAGTCTTTGAGCCTTTTCCCAGGCTACCGCTGCATGCCACTTTCTAACTTGCTAGTACGGGGGTACCCCCATTTCGCAATTAAATGCTCAATTGAATTGACAAGATAAATGATTTCTGCGTCTGAGTTGTGCATTTCGCTTATAAAGAACGAGTTTATCCTGTCAGGCATGCACCCGCAGTAAACCGGTTATCAAGGAAAGATTTTTATAACACTCTATAGACTCACACCGGAATCATTTACAAATCTGTCGACTTTTCTAGAAGATGAGCTGAAAAGAAATACAAAACGCGGGTCACCATTATCTGTAACCGAACAACTCGAAATTGCCTTGCGTTATTAGACATCAGGAAGTTTTCAAGCAGTCATAGGGGATGCCATGCAAATCAAACAGCCAACTGTGAGTACAGTTGTCACTTCAAGTAATGGATGCTATTTTTTGCCACTCCGAAGAATTAATTCGATGGCCTACACTAGACGAGCAATTATTCCAATCTGCGATTTGTTATAACGGAAGCGGTATGCCTAACACGATCGGGTATGTTGACGGATCTCATTTCCGATTGGAGAATCGTCCAACACTTTACGAAGAGGCCTATGTTAACAGGAAGCTGCATCATAGCATCAACGCAGTGGTCACATGTGATGCAAATTACAGAATCATTCCTCTTGATTCCCGGTATGTATTTTTATGTATTTTTTTAATAATTAGATTACTAAGCACTTTGCTTGATTGGTATTATTAAAATATTAAAATATATCACACATTATTTGTAATGTAAATATGTATGTATGCATGTATAACATTTTTACAAAGTTATTTTCCTCACCATATGTTGTTGTTCAGGCTTTCCCTGATTCATATATAATAACTAAAACTTATCAATCAATTTTTTTATTTCAGGTGGCCTGGCAGCACTAACGACGCGCGTGTGTGCTTCACAAATTCTTCAATTGTCCAAGGCATTGGAAACGAAAATTTGGAGCTTGGACCCGGCTCATATTTGCTTAGTGACAGTGCATATTCACTGAAACCGTACTGCATTGTGCAATTTAGTGAGCGACCAAATCACCTGCCTCACCAACTTCGCTTTAATAAGGCCCTGCATTCACCACGCTCGACCGTAGAAGGTTGTATTGGCGTATTAAAAGGACGTTGTAGATGCCTAAAAAATTTACGAATTGTGCCAACAAAGTTCTCGGATCATTGCGGCATGTGCCTGCTTGCAAAATTTTTGTTTAGGTTATCCCATACCCGTCGAGCACAACGCAGATACAGAAGATGTCGATGAAATGTATGACGACAATGTGTTAGACGAAAGAGGCCTAGAGAGCCGAGACGCTATTGCTAGAACATTTATGGGAAGATAATATGTATACTTACTATTTTGTTCTAATCATATACATGCACATCGACATTTCTATCTATTCATTTTTTTTACATATGTAAGTATTATTTTGTTTCATTAAATAATTCACTTAAAAGTTTTATTTTACTAATTGATCATTTTACTGGCATTTTTTAATCCAATTATTATACAATGTAACTGAAATAAAACAATATAATGTTTAGTGCATTAAATAGGTAACAAAATGTGGATATCGTGCATAAATAAATCACTTCAAATATTCGTTATATATTATTTTTCTAAGTATTTCAAAATGATCAAATGAGGTGATTAGTTCACTTAACTTTAAGTGAAAAATTCAAGTGAAAAGTGATTCCGAAAATACCACTTTATTTAAGTGAAGTGAAAGTGTAAGTGTAAGTGAAAAATATCTTTGAAAATACGAAATCTACTTAAGTGTATGTGAAAGTGAAAGTGAGAAGTAGCTTTGAAAATAAGGCTCCAGAGTTTTGCTCCACATCTCCGTCTAGAAGAAGACGATGGGGGCCGAACGCCGGATTAGCGCCCCCACCACTCAAAAACCCGAGGGCGGCAAAAGCAGGAAAAAACGAGGGGAAAGACGGGGCAGGGGGGGGGGGAAAGGGAAGTGAAGAGAACATGCAAAGAGTGAAGCGACGCGCAGAAGAAGGGCAGACATACGCGCAAACATACAGGCACACATCCATACGAGAGCACCGAACAGCACACAGAGAGGGGGAAAAGCAAAAAGCACATACAAAAACGACATCGAAAGCAAACACATCAAGCCCATTAACGAACCTGCAGGGGTCGGTCGCCCCCCTCCCAGTCGGGCCACAGGTCCGTGCCAGAGTGAGAGGCCATAGAGGCCAGTTTCGTCCCCGAGGTGTTCCTCTCGCGCCACCGTGAAGGCACTGACCCTGGGAGAGAAGGCACTTTCCTCGCGGTTGATGCCGGGGAAAGGACAGGAAAAAGGCGTGTCAATAATGACCGAGTCCGAGGATTGAGGAAACTCATCGGAGTCAGTTGAGTATCTGGAAATATTGGGCTGGGAGGCTTCGGCTGCGTGGCTTTGTCTCCTTTCTGATTTTCTGTCCCTTTCCACCTCCTCTCTTCACGGGCAGTCTGGGCCGTGGTGGGGAAGTGCGCGTAGGTGATCGGTGGTACCCCAAATCTCTCTTGTATTGAAGCCCCGTCCAATTGTTTCGCTTCTTTCCAACCTCGATCTGCCGCGACCGACATTGTCTTGATGCGACTTTGTATAACCCTGAGCGCATCATCGACTCTTGGTGGATCAGATTGGAGGGCCCCGACAACCTGGTAAAGGATATCAACCTCCTGTGCTGCTGGCCTACCGAAGAGAGGGCTGTCCCATTGTGCCTTAAGATATGATACGCCATCTCGCAACAAATTCTGATCAGTTTGAGGAAGATGGTCCACTGCAGGTGGTGGAATGGGGGCAGCTGCTGCTGCGGCCTGGACTCCTGGCGCTGCTGGTGCTGGGAATCGATTGAGTCGATCGAGGAGCTCCTGAAACTGCTGTACGAGCTGATGCATGCGGCGGTCGACATCCATATGACGCAATAGAGTGGGTCTCTTTATAATCTTTATTAAATACTATAACAAAATGTGTTATAATAATTGGCAAATAATTGATATTTATTGGGATTTCTTAGAATGATTGATCAAGATATTTTGTTTATTCATTATGTGTCAATATACATTACAAAGATTTAAACTAAAATGAAAAAAATGTCACTATCAGTGTTCACTCTAACATAAAAGAGTACCTAATTTGTCATTGCTTAACATGAATAATTTGATTGGTAAACTGACTGAGAAAAGATTTAAAAAAATTGAATTATTTATTTTATGTCATACCAAAAAATGTTTTATATAGAATGTATTGAGTATTTCTAGCTCCTTTAATCATCACTTAACTTATTTATTGAAAACAATCCTGACAAATACTATATACCCTGATTATAAATAATCAAAAATCAATATATTGAAAAGTTACAAATATTTCTATCTTAAATCTGATGACTGGCACTGAACTATCATAACAAAAGCAATGGTCCCTTTTCATAATATTTATATTTTGATATCACAGTGAAACTTAGAAGCTTTACTATTATTTATAGCTTGAATATATGTTTCTATTTGAAATAATTATTTCACTTCAGTATAATACATATATTACAAGTAGTGAATAAATACATACCTATATATAATTGTGTAATACATATTTATTCAAGTTAAAAGTGTAATATTTATATAATATTATTATAGTAAAGCTTGTATATACAATGCTATTAAAATATCCTCTGAATAGATTCTAATGCTAAATAAAGCTTTTAAATTGGTAATTATTGATGAGTAGCGCATTTTGATGATGAGTTGAACAAATGCTAAACATTGTCTAATATAATGAAAAATGTAACCATATATTTATTATAATTATTAGTTAAATAAATTATATAATATAACTCTTAAATGAAATATAATATAATAAACATATATGATATTTAGTAAACTGAGATATAAATAACATAGTTTATATGCTTTATTTATGCTTATAGATAAAAGTATCAAAATGTTTTGACAATTTCTAAAACATAATTATATTCTGTTTTAATCTAACCTTTATTCTTATTTCTAAAATAAGAATAGTATCCTGCAATAAGACTATATCAGCAAACAATATATATTGATAAAAACATAATTTTGAGAAAGTTAGTAGTACTGTAATTTTAAAATTAATGTTAATATATTTACAATAATATAAGACCATTTTGTTTTTTATATCTGCCAGGCATTGCTGGTGGGTCGCTAGTATATTTTTAATGTTGAGTTAAGCCTGGTGTAAAAAAGCTAGTAGCCTGCTGGCAACAGGCCTAGTAATTAATTTAAATATAATATATTTCAATGAATTTAGTTAAATCATTAATTGATTGGTGTAAAAAAATAGTGATGGCTTTTTTTGGGTCCATTGTGGCTGTGGTGATAATTTTCTCACTGACATGTACACCATTTATGTTGCTTGTTTTTTTTATTAAATTAATAATACTTTAATCAAATTGAAGTGGTACAGCATATATTGTTTTTGTTCAGTTGTGGCTGGCCACAGTTTTGCTGCCAGAAAGCCACTAGCTGCTTTTTTACAATTAAAAAATAATAACACTATAAATTAGGTACTTAATCCTTTAAATATTTTTGGTTTTCCTACATAATATGACGTAATTAAAAAATTATAAAAAGAATTAGAATATCCCCCATATATACAAATATTCTAAACTGTACAGTGAAAATGACAACAATATTGCGCAATTTGCCAGACATTCACGATGCTCTCTTAAAAAAACGCCAACAATATTTATTTATAATGAATAATTTAATTGGTTAATTAAAATAAAATATTATTCTTTATAAAATGTAAACAAAGATATGTAAATTTGTTAATAATTATATGGGAGAGTAACAGTTTTAATAATTAAAGTTAATCTTATGACTTTATAGATTAAAAAACAAGTTTTTTGTGATATTCTTGTTTCTAATAACGATTTTGATTTTAGGTTGCCTAACGTTTTTTGGAAAATACTTTTTCGTAAACTTTCTCTCTCGCTAAAAAACAATACAGGACATTTTTTTAAATATCGAATATTAAATAAATAAATGCATATATAGTAGTTATAAATACTTTGTTATATTTAACTGCTTACAGTTAATCTAGAAACAAACATTTCAATGCTTCAAACGCTTTATTAACCAATAAAAACGCTGTTCCGTTAAGGTTAGTCCTCTAACGGGATGAGGTGCCTAACGAGGCTTGAACTTTCTCTTTCTCTCTCTTAAACAAATGGGAATAATCACAATATATTGCAGCTCTTATAGTAATCTGAATGATTATATTTAACTATGTTTCTTGGAGCTGAATGATTTCACTCACATCATGAGGCACCGGTGGTTGGGGATCCTCCAGTACTGAGGAAACCGATGCTTCTGAAGAATCACCATGGATACAGATTCCCACGTGACAGGATTTACAAACGCGATAGTGTTTCCCATCAAGAAAGGCGAGGGGGGCCTTGTTGTCTGAGCACTTCTTACATACGAGCTGAAAGAGTGGATAGTGAAAAAGTGATCACAAATAATGCACTTTAGGATGTCATCACAGAGCTATAAGTAGGTAGATAGAGACGACACATCCATCAAGAAAACAGGTCTCTTCAATGGTGGAATAAAAACAATCATCCAATGAGAAGCCAGTTTGTGACTCTATAATGACACACCTACAATTGTTTACTTCAGTTTGATAACATGTACTTTTAGTGTTTATAGATTTAAAAAATTATTTGAAAAAATCTTAACTAATGCTCTAAAATAATTATTAAATTAGTGAGACAATAAATTATTTGTTATGTCGGAATATAATTTCATTTTTACAATGGAAGAAAGAATAGTATACATTGGCTTCTACAGTCAACAAAAGGTTCAATTAAAATATTGAAAATAAATTATAATCATTAGTAAGTATGAATATCAAAACCACAATAAGAATGAATGGAAATATTTTTTATGTAACAATTTTATTCTCTTCATAGGTTTCAATTTTTTTAGTCGTATATTCGGTTAAGAGATTTCAAGCTCATCGCTGCGTATATCTTCAAAATGGTATTAACTACATATAAAAAGTACCCTCAATCAACCAATAAACCATACTAAAATATGCGAAGTGTATACATATATGGGTTTGTTTGTAAGTCCTTTTATACACACTCGTTAAAAATTAAGATTGTATCAATTACTAGTATTGGGTATTTTGTTACTTAGCTTTTATAGTTTGTGCCGATTTACGTGTAGTTTACCAAATCGATAGTCGCATTTTATATGCATATACCCAGAATCATTTTATACACATTTTAAAGATGCGTAAACACTTTTTTAGAAACACTTTCAATGAATTTCACAGTTAAACAATAGTTAATCAGCAACTTAATTATTATTCAGCTACAGTTTAATTGTTCTATAATAAAGTTAGACTGCAGTTTCTGTTAGACTGCAGCTAGTAGTTCAGCAACTCTGAAACGCCACTTAGACCTAGTTTGTACCTCAGGTTTAGTACTCAACTCTGAAACGCCACTTAGACCTAGTTTGTACCTCAGGTTTAGTACTCAACTCTGAAACGCCATTTATACATAGTTTGTACCTCAGGTTTAGTACTCAACTCTGAAACGCCACTTAGACCGTACTTATACTGAAAATATTCTAAAATACTCTAAATGTTTCAATATGTAATTCATGGTTGTATATGTTCGATTGAAAGAAATATTACTTTCTGTAGTACCTTTCCACAAGCTCGGCAATGATGCCTCCGGAACAATAGCTTAAATTTTCTCCCACAAAGCATGCACATACTAGAGTGTTCATCTTTAATCCACTGAGGCGCCTTGACTCCCAGACCCTCCTACAAATTAAAATAGAACGATTATAAATACCTGTTGAAGAACACATAAAAAAAAATATATATATAAAGGTTTCTTTAAATCCACAAATTAATTAGTAATACTATTATAGTCTATAATAATATTTTAATGGATAATTTTTAAAGAAAATTCTGTAACACCACATCTTTGCATAAGTCTGCAAACTTTGAAAATGTTCTTTACGTAAATCTAAGAATATTTTAAATTCAACAGACATAATAAATCGATTAAATGAAGTATAATTATTTATTCAATATGAAATATTTGATGTGACATGTAATACAACTAGTAAAAGTTTTAAAATAATATAACTATAATGTTTATTAAACCTCAAAAGAGTTTTCAATATCACCAAAGTCAAGAACATTAAAAAAAGTATATAAAACTATTTAGAAACATATAAAAATACCCAAGAGATTATTCAAATATATTATATCGTTTTAATAAAACCTAAGCATAAAAATTACTTTTTTCCATTTTGATATTTATAAAAACTCTCACTATATATAGTTTAAAGCGTGTACTTTATGTAAGATGTAAGAATGAAATCACTTACCCGTGTTGGTATTGCAAGCGATTCTTTCCTTTGTCGGTCATCAAGTACAGCATTCTCTATTACATCCCTCCACTCGGTTTTCTCTGCTTCGGATCTACATTTTGTTAATTAAAACGAGCGATTTCTGGTTAATAGATCGTGTGTACATTTAAATACTTCAATAAAATAATCATATATATATATATATATGTATATATAAACTATCTGTAGTCCCAGATAACGTTATCAAACAAATAATGATCAATCAATTTGTTTAATAGAGTAATGTGTTATTTTAAAATTATAAACATTTACTAATTGTTTTAATTAAAATGTCATTACTTTCCTAAAACAGTGTTCTAATCATTAGCTCGTGCTCAACTCTTTAGTGAAATGTAGTTGTGTCTTTATAGAGCTTACTATATTAAAGGTAAAGCAATACCTTCACGACAGAACTACAGGCAATAGAAATAGTGAAATATATATTTTGGCTCTCAAAGAGCGCGTGGTCAATTTTATTTACGAATTAGAGTTAAGGGTGACGTGAAAATCGTCAAAACTCTAGTAGCTCTTTTACAAAATCAAGGAATTCAATTAACATTTACTTATATATTTCAAACTAGTTTTAAAAAGATTCACTTCATTTTTATTATTAAATCAAGTAATATAATTAAATAATCATTTAACATTTGCATCAATAAATTATGAGAAAAAGGCGGCACTAATTTTGTTCATCTTCCCCAAAAACTAATTCGTGATCTAATTCTTTAGAAGCAGACCTATTTGGATTATAAAACGTCTTACAAATTATTCCAATAAGTTACCTTTGGTCATAATTAAATAAACGAAAAATCCATTTCGTCGCTTAATAAACTAGGTATGTTACCTCGGAAATGGCTTCTTCGTTTATTTAATCATACACATTAATTGCACACTACCGCTGTATACTGTTAATCTAAAACAAGGTAATCTACTAACTATGTACATCTGTGTGTGTGTGTGTGACTAGTAAAATACAGATTGTCTTACACCTGATGACCCTATCTATAATGCTAAAAGTCTATTACTTTTGTGAAAATAATTTGTAGTGTCCATTTTCATAGAAAAATTGTAAAAGTAAAACAGAACTAATCACTCACTAAGCACCACCAACAAGCAAATACAAGTCCAGTCTGAAGTGTAACACTATTTCTGAACACTGACGGCATAAGGCCTATGCACACTGAACGCAGCGAAGCACGGCACATCGAAAATGTAATCTACACCGAACGCATCACAGTGCAGTAAAAATCGATACACTTTCTGCAGAAAATTTACATATAAACAGAAAAGAAGGAGAACAGTATACTGAGTCAGTGAGCCATGGTTAATATTGATTTTTGACGCGCGTAAAGTTGACAATTATCATCATAGATTTTTGACGCGCCGCGCTGTTTCGGTGTGCATTGCCCCGGATAAGATTTAATGCTAATTTTAACTTTGTTTTACGCGCTGCGGTAAGTGTGCATAGGCCTTTATAGGCAAGTTAACATTTAAAGGATTGCGCCAACATTTGAATCGACAAAATTTGCGATTTTAAAATTCCAATCTTAGCCCCATCGCGGGGTGTTCCGTCCATATTTCATCGAGAAAAATCTATTATATTTGCTATAATTTTTAAAATGTAAATATTAATTTCTGAGAGTCGTCCATGAATTGAATGCATATAGATTTAATATAATTTAATTATTGAAAAATAAACGTATTATATTTAATGAATGGTTGCTTGTTAACTAAACAGGCTAATTTACGTGTCAATTTCAATGTCATTATATATATATATATAATTAATGTAGACGCATACTAACAACATTTCAACTAAATATCGCTAAGGTTCTTTAACAATGGCGTGTAGCTATCTGGAATGAAGAAGGTACATTATAACTTACTATAGAGTTACTAAATATACTTCACTGAAAATATTATTACTTATACAATTGAAGAAATGTTTCACCCACTGACAGCAGTAATAAAGTTATAGAAAACTGATTTCAGCGAGCGAGTATGGCAGCCGAAGGGGTTCAAAACGAAATTCACCTAAATGTGTCACTAAAATATACATATATATGTCAATAATTGTACATATATGTCACTAAAAAGCACATATATGTCAATAATTGTACATATATGTCGATAACT
>JAYRBW010095026.1:0-20602 GCA_036023295.1 Invenusta paracnida | reverse complement strand
CTGCAAAGCGAAACGTCAACTGAATATCATTAAAGATAGTATCTGATGAAGTGAATTTTCTTTCTTTTATTTTTAATTATGAGTGATGTTTAATTGTCCATAATTGTAGGATGAACATATTTTCAAATTATACAGTAGGCTGATTCTAGCTATAAATAAGAAAAATTGTCTTACGCAGCAGCTCTAAAATAATACATATAAGTATAGATATATTACCAATGTAATTGCTAATTAGCTTTTGCATTATTAATAATTCTGTGTATGTAGGAATAAGAGAAAATTTATGTTGGCGTAACTAAAAATAACATTTGTTTATCTATGATCTTATTGTTAACAAAATATGTATGCTATACATGTAATAAAAATTGTAGTAAAATATAATATAATATATATAGAATATGTGTGAGCAGGTATGTGTGTGTATCTAAATTGATTTGTCTTATTATTTGTCTAAACTATATTAAAATGCAACAAATGAAGTAAAACAGATATTGCATATATTTCGTTATGTAAGGAAAATGTTGTTGCTTTTTATATGTAAATATTCATTATATTAGTATATAGCTTTTGCGTTAACGTCTATGTAAAACTCATACAAATAGAAATCTAGTAAACCAGAGATGTTTAATTTGGTCTCTACTCTTTAGGATTACATTTAAAAGAAGGAATGTCTTTTTTTAAAATAGACAGATTTCCCCAGATAGAATGACGTAGATGGTAGAAAAACCGAAGAACAATAAGGCGCTTATTTTTAGATGCATCAGCCAATCAGGAAAAAAGTGGGGAAAAATACTGTAAATCCGGTGGGCAACACACCAGGCGGCTACCTGTCTTAATTTCTTGAGGGTTTACTGACTAAAAAGCTGCAATTGGAATGAATTGTGGATGGTAGGAGAGAAAATAAAAGAGACTGACTGCCAACTGATCAGGCTACGGAGGGAGAAAAGAGAGAAGGAAAGAGGATAAAAAATGTGGAAGGAATGTTTTCTGTTGGAGAGATTGGAGAGACGAATGGATGAGAGGGGGAGGGGAGGAGGTACATTAACAACCATGAGGTAATGGAAAACTAATCAAAATGAATTCCTACTGAGATGGAATTAGCAACCCCACCTTTCTACCTTCCTTACTTATCAACTCACAATTCCATACTACAAGAACTACACGTAACGAACGTCTCCGAGAAAAATCTATTCTTGTATTTAAAGCAGAAGATTTGTCAGTCATCCAATAGGAAGGTATTCCCGGCTCGCTCGTAGCTAGAGTTCGTCACTCACTATTAATTTCCTTCTCTCTTCTCCACGTATTGGGTAAGTTACTGTACACCTCTCCTCTTCTAAAGCAGTGTTAAGGCATTTTTCTATGTGACTCTCTCTTGCTTCATGCACCTCAGATAGTACAGTCGTTATCCTGTCGTTTCTCTTGTTTTCTCCCCTTGTCAGCAGGGAAGTTTTTAGACAGACAGCAAGGTGACAATTTTGAATTAATTCTGCTAAAAAAGAGAATTTCAATTCTTTGTTGGAACGAGAAAAGTGTTGGTCATATCAGTTGAGAAGAACTTTCATTTTCATCTTCTCACTAATTCTATGCTGTTTTTTTACTGGCTAGAGATAGAAAGGAATTCAAAGAAAATTAATGATCTTTTGCTTACTCACTTTATCCTTGTACTGTTAATAAACTTTAATAAACTGACTATATATAAATAACTTGTTAAAAATGCTGTCATTTATGTGATCAGGTAACAAAATACGTTTATTATCTCATTGATCAAACATGGAAAATAGTGGTTCGACTTCAACGCGTACGGTAGAAGGCCTTACAGAACAACTCCTCAACAATTCGGAGAAAATCAATTCCTCCAATTCCAAAACTGTTACTGGAAAGGTTCCACCATTATCTCAACCTCAACAATCCCAATCCCAAACTCAAGCCCAACATGCAGCAGGTACCCGTGCTTCCTT
Source organism: Invenusta paracnida (assembly GCA_036023295.1). NCBI lineage: Eukaryota > Metazoa > Platyhelminthes > Proseriata > Coelogynoporidae > Invenusta > Invenusta paracnida. The sequence goes on along the minus strand of JAYRBW010095026.1, from coordinate 18,644 downwards.
CACTTGCATCCTCGACCCTGCAATAATCTCCAGTCTAACCAAGAATGCTGCTCGACATTACGCAGGCACTGACTCTATTGACCCAGAAATGACTGGCGGACTATACACGCTTCCCACGGAGCTTGAGTTTATAACGGTTGATGAGACAACCGGTGTAGCCACTCTTGTCTCTGGTGGCACTAGCAGTGGGACTGTGGGATCTCCCGGGTTAGGATCCGGTATTCCAGCAAGTGCGACCAACTTTCAGCTGAATGCAACCGGCTCGGGCGCTGGAATTCCCGCAGTCATCTACATGCAGCCATATTTTCCAAACCCAGGGGATCCCGAGAGCGCATCAGCTGCTGGAGCTCCAGGAGGACTTTGCCATCTACTCAGTGACTCTGCTTATGAGAATCTTCTCCCACTATCTTTGTACAGTCATTCGGTTCCTCCAGAAATGCCGCTAGCGGCGGGAAGTCAAGGGACCGGTATTATTGACGATGAGAGTCAAACCCCAAAGGAGAAGCGAGTGGCTCGGGCTGTAATGGTCGTCGCCTTTCTTTTATTGGCTATGTGTGTCGTGCTGGTTGGCGTCACTCTGTCCATGTCTGATCATATTGATAATATGGGTAAGCATTCAAAGTTTGACAATTTAAAGCTACGGCTTACCTCTTTGGATTCACAAAAAGTAATATAAAAAACGTGGGTTTGATTATTCTAAAATTATTCATGGCATCAATAATACTAATATTACTAATAATTATTATTTATATTACGATAGATAGCTTTGGATTAATCTTTATGGAAATATGTAGGATTTAATTTGAGTTACTAGATGCTTATTTATATTAGTTTGCAGCATAGGACAGCATACACATAATATAGATTAATATAGTCTATATGCCTAAAAAAATGATATAGCTTCCATTATGTGAAATTTTAGAAGATATATTGTTTATGTAATGCTGTGTAGTATTGTCTATAGTGATGAATACCAATGCAATTAATTATATTATAAGTAAATATGATAAAAGTCACTTAATGCTCTATAGTTATGCGACATGCCAGCATATTTTGACTTGAATATAAATTAGTTGGTTTTAAGATGGTAATTTTAGCAGTGTTGTTAGTGGTTGTTTTTGGGTAACATTTTAGAGAGATGATAAGCAGTGAATATTGTTTGTGTTGATCGAAAGCATGCGTTATATCGTAAACTGAAAGCAAGTCATTTTTCCAAGTAATTGTAAGAAATTGAAGCGATGAGATTAGAGTAAAAAATACAAAAAACACATGTTTGCTATTTTAAGGATGTTCGCATTTGTGATAAATAATTTAAGATGCGTTATTTAGTTGTGGGTCAGAATTTTTGCAATAAGTGTTTGTAACAGTTTAGTTAATACGATATTCTGAAGGTGATATTTTTGAAAATCCAATATATTATCTAAAATTTATATCGCAAATATAAGTTAAAAGGGGACTTTAAAGCATTTGTAATTATGAGAATAGCTAAAATATGGAAAAATTAATGTAGCACATTTCTAATTGACTTGTGATAACACATTGTCGGATCTGTTACATGTTCCAATAATACAGAAGACACAGTTACAGAAAGGTATTTAAATGTAATAATATAACATAGCATGGTGTTGTTTTTAGATTATTAATAATTAGAAATCTCGGTCACTGTCTTGTAATTTCATTTGGGATAATTATATGGACAGACTGTAGATGATTTGAATTGCGAAATCATATCCTTTGTCATGATGTCTATGGATTAATAGAAATTTGAACTAACAAGCCTTACTGACGTCAAAGATATTATACTTAACAAAAAATGTACTTTAAAATATATATGTACTTATGAAATAATTAGATTTTCACATGAATATGTTTCAGCTTTTAGAGAACTGTTTTATCTAAAAAGCTTCAACCAAATATGATTCAAGTGAAGTGTCTTAAATTAAATAGGAAGTGCTATATAAGAAAAATTTTAAAATAAGTGTAAGTATTAAAAATATAAGAAGTCTAACTAATACGGTCAATCGGATTCCTTTGTTTATCTACTTGTAACTTAGTAACAGGTATCAAGCATTCAAGTTTTAGTTACATTGGGTAATATTATGATTTAATCTGATTTTCTCGAATAAATAAAACGATTTTTGGGGAATTAAGGATAATTAGTAAATAAATTCGTTTCAAAAGAAAGGATGAATTAAATAATTTAAGTCCAACAAAATTAGTTGCAACTCGAATGATTGAAACCCGTTTCTAAGTTACTCGCAGATAAAAAGCGAGTCTGATTAACCATATATTTAAGGTATCTGTTCTCTCTGTTATAGTGCAATAGTGGGAGAAACTTGCTTGCATAAAATCTTTGATCGTTAATTAAATGGATTTTATATTGCGATAGAGATCTTGTCAGAAACGATTAAAAAATTAGCCATTTAATGAGACTTTATTAAAAGTGTATGAGGGTTGGGTCTACGTTTTTGAATGAATTATATGAAGTATGGAAACGTTTGTAACTCGTTTCCAAGATTGGATGTCACTAAAAGATTGTACTTGAGAAAGAAAGTGGTAGACGTAATGATCGATCACACATGGCTAATAAACAATGTAGCGGATTTTTCCAGAATGTCTCGAACGTATAAACATAATTATATCAATTCTTTCGATTTATAGTATTTGGTATATATGTACTTAGTAATAACACTTTTCTATAAAGACTCATTTGCAAACTATCTGAAGAAAACTTATCCAGTTAAAAGTAATTATTTAAGAGTCATCAGAATATCCTTACTAGATACTACTATAATATAAGTATTATTCCCCGATACTCACATTTTATATTAGGCAAATATTTTTATATTCAACACAACTATGTTATGTAAAAGGATATTTTAGAACAAAAAATACCAAAATAACCCCCTATTTTTTGCGAGTTTGCCTGAGTAAATAATATACATATCTGTCTTGCCATCAGCATTAATGTCGTGACATATATAGATATATCATAAACGTTTTAATGTATAATTTTATAATTAAATTCATGTTTTGAAATAAAAATAATTATGTTGTCATGTTTTTTCTCAAATTTTAATTGTAACATTTCCAACAATTTTACTTATTTTTCTTAAAAATTCGTATTTCATATTATACAGAGCAGCTAAATAAAACAATATAATTTACCATTATTGAAAGCATTATATTTTGTAATAGTTATAGAATAATTTATCCTTCTCAATTTTTGTTATTACATTGAACGTGTAAAATAAAAGGATAACATTTACGTTGACAAAGTTTATTTCCGTAGAGTCATATAGCCTTCAGTTGATTTTTGAAACAAAGGACATCTGTATAAATTTGACAAGAAATATTAATTAGGTACCCAATTTATTTTTCCTTAATTTGCGATTTGCCCACGGTTCTGTATTATTCAGTTTTCAAACATGCATGGAGTACACTACGTGCTCTGCGATCATATCTTTTGAAATGAAAGGGTTAATTAGTTGAGAAAGTCATTATTTTTATATTTTTTCTTCAGGATTTCAAACACATTTCGTCAATTATATATTTAAATGTAAAGAATAGAAAGATGTAATTTAATATTTTTAGACGACTAATCAAATATTTTTAAATATTTTGTCATAAAATAATGTATACAATTTACTATGAAATTTTTAGGTTTACAACGGGGGGTTAAAAATAAGTGAAATTACATTAACAAAAGAAAATAATATTTAAAAAACTTAATATTTAAATATAACTATAAAAATTAGGGAAAATGCTGCTATTGTACAACACGTTGCTTGCAATAAGATATGCAGAAATATAAATATCAAACATACGCGTATGTTTTTGCGGCACATATTATAACTTTATCTATTATAGCCTAGAATGTGTATATATATGAATATTAAAAAAAAAAAAAAATTTAATCTAACATGTAGACAATAAACGCTAACTATATACTGTATATTTCTTTCTAAAAATAGTCATAGTTTTAATTCAATGTTTAAATTAAAAATCTATTTTTAAATATTTATATTGAATAAATACCTTTACACTTATATTTCTTACTCAGAGAAATTGAATAATAGGCATAATCAATATGATCTGCGATTTTTTTCGTTAGATATTTAATAATATTAATGACATTAATTGTCTTTCAAGCATGAAAAAAAACAACAACAATAAAATGGAGAAGTCGTCAATATTTTGAATTGACTTTTCTTAGATTCCAGATCTAATTGATTACTTACATTATACTATATTTATATTCTTACTAGATTAAAGAGAAAATTGATCTATCAATGTAATATCTGAATTAAATACTACGTGGTGATAGATACCTTGAGGGGTTTGAAATTTCAATAAACTTTTGATCAATTGTGAAGTTGTAAATCTTATATGAATAAGAAACCGTATTTTAAATATAGAATCAATCAGATATGTGCTCTTCATACTGTGTCATTTACTCGCTTTATTGTTTGCGAAAATAGTTTCAAATTTTCACTGGATTTTTTTAATTTACACATAATTATAACTTCTTGGGAAACGTGCATTTCATCGCGTTCGTATTTCAGATAATTAAATAAAGCTATCCACGTGAATACATCGGAAGTTGATCGAAATTGCAGAGATTTAAGTTGATCGCATTGAGGCAAGAGCTAATTTCCAAACTGCCCATTCCTCCCGCATTACTTTCCCAAAGATGAAACTCAATAAGATATGTTCCTGCCTGCGCGTATCACATAGCGCAAGCAGGTCAGATAAACTTCTAAGTTTATTACTTGGTAAGAGTGTCAAGTCCCCTACATTCTCAACTATTATATCACAACAGGGTCATATAAGCTTTACAGGAAGTGTCGACTGACCACTTTAATGGACACATTATTTTGAGATAGCTTGATATCGAGAGACATTTTCCAATTCAGTTGTTAGAAGGCTTAGAAATAGAAGTGAAATCTCTCATTTTCAAGTCATCTAGAAATATCTTATTTCTATTAAATTGATGTTTTTTCTACATTGAGTCCAAATTGTATATATTTATTTTAAAATATATACAAAAATCCTGTAATGAAATAGGTTAGAACAAGTAATAGTTACATGATTAAAAACAAATAATATATATATATATTTTTTAAGTTTGATGTTTTTGAAATTTATGGCTTTATTATTTATTGTAAATAAAACTGTAGATGCAATTGATTATTTAAATGTTCACGGGAATATTTTTGTAAATTAAGGAGAATGTCAAATTGAATTAGATTTGATATCCAGAATGGTTGAATCAATTTTCTCTGTACAATGTTGAAGTTATGTTGTTTTCAATTATCAATTTGAAATAATCTATAAAAATTAATATTAATAAAATATATTTCGAGAAGATATATTCCAAAATGAAGTAATTAAAATGTTATTATGTTTTCGTTTTTATAAAATAAAAAAAATTACAAACCTGCGTTTTTAGTGATCGATATGTTTAATTATAAATCGTAGTTAATTTTCAAGGTACCTATATGCTATAAAATGTCACAGTTTAGTTAAACTGGAAACAATTTAATAATAGAAGTTTTTTATTTCACTAATTTCCAAATAATTTGTTTTCAAAATGTGTTTTGATATAATTGTGTGTATGTCTTGTACAATATATATATATATAATCATTAATTACAATTTATCAAAATTACTTAAATATAATTTGTCATGCGTTTTTGACTTTATTTTTCATTGTTTATATTTTGTTATTTAATTTAAAGGTCTTTTTGTTGCAAAGAAATATATACATGTACTTTATTATAGATAACATTTATTTTTCCTCGTTCTTTCGTAGAACAATCCTTTGATAAGGAAATAGGATGATGTACTTTGTAAATGTTATATTAAGTATCTTATTATCTCAAATGCAATAACAAAGAATTGAACTATTCTAAAGACTAAATATTTTACTATCTGCTATACAAATCTAAATAGAAGATAATGTTGAGAAAGAATTTATATTCCCCTCTGATATTAATATATATATATATGCATGTATATAGGACCGTTATCAGTTTATAAAACCCCAACTTCAAATTGAATATCTAATTAATAACCTCGCAATTTCTGGCTCGCATAAGATAACTGGAATGTAGATTCTTATATATGTATGTAGGTAGGTATGTATATGTTAGTAGCAAAGCATTGATCAGGATTATTTCTTTCATATTTTATATCCCATGTAATGCTACATTCCTTATATTTTATTCACTTAAAGATAAAATAGATGATAATGATCACGTAAATATTCAGTTACCGGCGTATGTATACAGTAGTTACGTTGTCATGGAGTCGCCGGATATGTAGCTATATAATGGCTGTTATGTATCGATATGTACATTTATACATATAGGGTTTATATATGTACATATATGTATGTGTATCGTATCAAAAATAAATATAATTATAAGTTAATATATATCATGTTGAGCAAGAATAAAATGCATACGAATAGACACGAATATTTATTGGATAAGATATTTATAAAATAGCAGTATAAATTAAAAATAACTAAATAAATAAATTATTAAGATATACACTGTTATATTTCATTAGTTTTTTAATTGATGTATTTTTAATTATTGTTTAATTAATAATTAATATGCTTACTGCTTACTGCTTGATAAATTCACATAAGTAGGTAATTATGTTGTATATCTATGGCATTTTTGCAACAACAAAAAACTATTAATAGAAAATAAATAGAATTTGAGAAATTATATAAGTATTTTTAACTAATGTTCATTGGTATTGAGTATATTTATCTTCGTAAGTAAAGAGTTTTAATATATTTACTTTTGTGTTTTATTTAATATTTAAATTAGTGGAATAATTTATAAAGCTACACTGAGCAAAATAAAATATATATTGCACTGTTGATGTCCTTAAATGTCCCTTGAAATATATGTAAAATCATTGAAATCATATATAATTTGTATTATAGTTTAATTGGTATAGTTTTTTTAAATAAAAATCCAGCTGGAATACGGGAATAGTATATACGTTAAATATATTTTTAATGCACAGGTGTTACGGGGACGCCTGTAATAAAGTAGTAAACATAATATATATTTATATGGTTGTACCAATCATTACTTTTACATATATGAACAAATAATATTACATGTATACCAAGTTTAGTGTACGAAAAAAGTATTTTCAGGCAAAAAAGGAGAAAGTAAATATTTTCCTACCTCTCTATATTATTGGACATATATCTACATATATATACGTACATATTTTTGTCATATTTAATAGAACACTTGCTAATAAAAAAAACGCATAAAAAAGGTTCATAAAAGGGATACTATAAAATATCAAATATTTACGAGATAAATGAAGACTGAAGTAAACTTTTCAATATACAAAAAATAATCCTTGTAATTACGAACTTGTGATTACTAGGTGAGCTTCTCACCTTTGCGATAATTATGGGGAAAAATAATTGTGTTACTAGGATGACTAGTAACTATGTATTAGGTGTTAGAAAGAGATATACATACGTATTGAGCTCATACTTATAAGAATCTCTCCATATTATACCCAACAAAAATGTGTATAGGTGAGTGTATGCGATACAATCATACATCTAGTTTTCGTTTCCACTCTAATTTTCTTTTTTCTTTATTCTGCCCTTTCTTAATCGATTCTTCGATGTATTATAATCTGCTTGTTCATCAAAAGTATGCAGATGTTGAAGTGCGAATAATCGACATGATATAATTTCTCAACCTCCCCAATTTGAGTGGATTCAATCAATGTGATTTCTTTAATCTTTGATATCTTCTCCCTCTTCTCAGCTTCTTTTATATGAATCAATCAGTCTTCTCTCTTTCTTATTTAAAGAACAATTACTGTCATAAGATAAAAATATTAATTGGTTGACATATTAAAAACAATTCTTATTGCTTCGCTACCAATCCCAATCCTACTTCCACTTCTTTCTCCCTTAAAAACACCATGAACTGATTTGATCCTCACTAACGACACCGATGTTATTGATTCTTTTTAACTGCTGTGAATTTCCGGTATATAAATAAAGATTGGGTGTTCTTTTATAGTTATTGATTATATTGTGTATATGTATATGGTATGAATAGTATTAACTACTGTTCTCAAATCATTTAATCGCATACCGCTTACAACGACTCCCGCTTACTATGTTGTACCTATAAATAGTTTATTATGAGTAATTTAAATAAGAGATACCTATAAACAATGACATTAATACCCCTCAAACTTTATTCTAAGTTAATAAAATAAACAAATTTTGAAGTATCTGTTTTTATATTAATAATAATACATATTATACTACATATAGTTTTAATTACAACATAGTTAAGTTAAACAAAATATAACAAAAATATATAAAACTCGTATTTATTTTGGTAAACTGTATAAAATGAATAATTATTGTCATCTGAAAAATATACTTTTTATATATGTTACAAATATGAATTAATTTATATATGTAAGAACATAAAATACACTAAAAACAATATATATGTGGTTTTTATATAATAGATGACATAATATTATACTAATAATATCAATTTTATCTATATTTATATCGCCTTCTTTATATTCCGATAATTTTCAGGATTCATTTCCCTCTTTGCTCGCTTGACGTCACATTAATCTTGACTCACGCTAAATATAGATCACAAAAGAGAGGTTCACGTTCCTTCGATGAGAGTAAATTGATTATTTACAAAAACAAGGATTTATTATAGACTTACTTAATAACTAACTTCCAACACCGGATACCTATTTATTGACTGTATTATTTTACCATTGAATCAACGACTGCTTACTCGAGTATTCTGGTGAAGTATATGGTGAATATGCTTGTATTCATCACTGAGATACATAAACAGTAGTATGTAGATATGAATGAGAAACTTCACCTGTAATTATTATTAGTATATAATTTCCCACTGTTCTAATTTCTTTTTATAAGATTATATGTTTATATATTGTGAATATACATATCTGAGGGATATATACACTTATTTAATATGACTTGATTACATAAAGATCATAAGTATTAGTTTTAAAGAACTTATATAGAATAGATTGTATTCTGTAAAAATAATATTTAAAATATTTTCTGAAACAAGCAAAATCTATAAAATGTTATAAATAAAGTATTACTCATATTTAATTATTCACGTATATCCTCGAGGTTGAATAATTAAAAAGACTGAGAGATTAAATATTAGGCTTGGGTTAACTAATCAACAATCAACAATCAACAATTTAATCTCGCCTATCGGCTAAATCTAATAAATAGTCTTGTAGCTAACCCTAAAACATCATCCTATATAATATTTTTTGAGCAACATAGAATAATAGCTAAATTAAATCAATGCAATCTATAATACAACATTGCCATAGTTCAATTATTGTAAGAGTACATGTATCACAAATAAATAAATTTATGCTATACATATTAGAACTTCATGATGAAGAATTCCTTATATAAAGTTAAAGTTATTAGAATCTTTAAAATGCTTTCTTTGCTATACAGTTATTTCAATCTATAACTCTGACTATATGTATACAGAAATTAAATCCTATAGTTATGAAAACTTCGTACCAATAAAAATCAACAGTATAAAATTTTCCTTAAATTTGAAGAAATGTACTTTATCTCAATAATTTAAGTAGTTAACTTCATTTACAAACAAATGTAAATTCTGATCTGTTTTTATTACGTTAAATCAATAATTATTACACACGTTGTAATAGTTTTAGTTAATTTTGAGCAAAAGATACTCTGTATATTTATGATAATTGTTATTAATCAAGTATTCATTAATTTGTCGTAGACAGCCTAAGTCATGAAAACAATATTGTTATACTTTTACACTATTTAGTTTATAAAGGAAACATTTTTATGTTTCGGCATATATTATATGTTTAGGCATAGTTCTGTAAAAGTCTAAACATTATATTTTCGCAGAAGAACTTCTAAATAATTCAAGTATATAGGTTCGTATATGTTCGTAACATAATATTTTCTTTTGTAGTGTTGGATACATATTGAATGATACAAAATGTGTCTCAATCCCATATTGAATAATTATATACCGATATTACTTTGATTTAAATAATGTATTTACCTGCTTGTATTCTTTAGAAGTTAGATTAAAATCAAAATTTAAGAACTATTTCTTATTATAGATGCGCTCCGAAATATTAAACGTTAATCTAACACAATGAATAAAACATCTTTAATATGTTTGAGAACAAAGCACGCACACAAATTTTAACATTTCTAAGAAAAAAAAATGCATACATAGTTACAAATATAATTGAAATTATCGCATTTGTTAATATATTAATATCAGAGACATTGTTAACTTGAGTAGGATTTATATCAAAATATAAATATAAATAAAAAAGATTTTTATATCCAGCAGTGTATATACATTCAAATACATTATAAATGCATTTGTTTGAAATTTATCATGATTTGTGGACAAATAAAAAAAACATTTCGATATTTATAAATAGTAATCAAAAGATAATTTTTAAGATAAACAGCGATAATAATTTATTTTGTATGTTACTTACTATTATGTGGAAATTTGACAAATTTGACAAATTTGACATATTTTATAATGTATGTAAATATATTTTGATGTTCATCAAACATTTTTATGTACCATAACAGTTTAAAATAAAATAACTCATATATACTTCGAGCATTTTAATTGATAAGCTACTTATTCCAAAATATGCATGTTTCTAATTAGTTAAATATTTTAGGAACTAAAACTAATGTTCACAATATACATTACTTTTCAATGTGGATTAATAATTTTTGATGCTTAAAGAAAAACCATGAATACAAAAACACTGAAGATTTGACTATATAATCTAATATTGGCGTATCAGTTTACTATTTACTAGTAAAATGACACTTTCACGTTTACAATTTCAATACACTTGGTGAAATAAGAAGCTTAAACTAGTATCAAATGGTTGCATGTATCTATCCCATTAAATATTTTTTCTATATATAATATCATCAAGTTGACAGTTCTAAATTAAGTGGGATCTCTATTTAGACAAAATCGAGTACTATGTGCCTACAGTTTTGCCCGCTCATACAAGGCGCGTACAATAAACAAACTTTCGGGCATGCGTGTTCACTTAGCAGGGCTTCTTTTTAGACTATCTTTTTTTAATATATCAACTACATACATATCGGTCTATACACATACGATATTTTTTCAACTGCTCTTAAAGTTAGCTATGCATGTGCATTATTAGCAGTCTAATACTGCAAAATATGGAGAAATTTATTCAACTAGGTTGCAGAGGATAAAAATAGACGTTTGTAATTCTTTTTAAGCAGCTTCTGTTTTTAGGAATATTCGTGTGTAGCAACATAATATGTACACTGTACATATTGAAATTTATTACATAGCTGAATATTACATTCCAAACACTTAATCATTTTTTTTATTCACATAACGACATTATGCAATTTGAATATGAATACATCTTTCATCTAAAATTTTCCCAATATTTGTTATCTCATGTCGTTTCCCCTTTGTCGTATTGATAATTAATGAAACGATGCAGCCGCAGCCTATTATATTATATAAAAGAGAAATATATCAAAAGTATGTTTATATAAATTATACATATCACGAAATAATCGATTTGAGATTTGAGATTTTACAATTTACAGTGAGCAATATACAGAAAAATATAACATATATTTCCATATTAAAGGATTTTATTACAGATTAATAATGTGGTAAAGTTCTAGAAATCTAAGCATATTAGGAGCATTGTAGTGGTATATTAAGTGTATATACGTACATCTTAATGCTTTAGAAGAGAATTGTGTAACAGAAGAAATAAATTATGGATAATTTAATCAGTAACGATAACATATACTATTTAATTTATAATGTATTTTAACTGATTATTGTATATATATACGATGCGAAAATCCTTTTCATATGCATGATTTGTATCTATTATTTTTAGTTACCTAATTAAAAAAAAGGTTTAATGAAATCTTTATACCTTGAAAAATGTCAATGTTAGAAGAGAAATATTGGTCTTGTTTACTTTTACTGAATCAATATTTCGGTCGTGAGATTTATAGATTTAAATGACATATGATTGAAATTGAAGAACCTCTTAATGATGTATGTAGGTGCTTTATAGAAACCTTTAATTTAAATAAGCTCAATTTTATATATGAGATGAATTTCATTGTTAAACCCTTGATATTAAATGAAGAATTCTGACCAAACAAATAAGAAAGTAATTTTCTGAAATAGAAATTCCTTATCATTATATCTTTATATTATTATGAAACTTAGAAATTGAAGAAACAAAACAAATACCCAATGCATATATATATATATATGTATATATTCAATATTATAGTTGAATTTAAGTATAATATAAATCCAATAAATTACAGCATAATTAGGGATTTCCGATACTGTAAAATAATATTGTTAATAATATTTAACACATATTATGAAAGTCTTAAAAATCATTGAAATATGTGTCCATTATACAGGGCTGGAAATAACACTTGTCCGGTGGTCCATTAACCAGTAACATTCCCGCTAGACCAGTAGAAATTCTGCCTAATGGTCCGGTTGGTCCAGTAATAATTATGAATAATTATGCATAATATATATTTCAACTCGTATGTTATCAACTGTATGTTATGTAGTATATATCATTTTTGACATTTCTGTAACTAACCTAAATAAAATGTTAAAGTTTCAATAAAGTTGGTTTTTACTCGGACCAGTACATTTTCTGCCGGACCAGTACTAGTAAAATCCTTATTTCCACCACTAACTATAACATGTATAGGTTCGTTCTAATTTTTAAGACGAATAGGTCTATATTATATATATATATTTGTTTCAATATTTTTAGTTAATAACAATATATCTATTTTTGTTCAATGATATATTCAAAATTTATTTATCGATGAAATAATGATGATATAAAGTCGAAATCCATTTTTGTAATGAAAATAATATAATTCTATTAACATATTTGTAGAAATTGGAATCAAACACAACTGTGTCTACAACTGTAGAAGTATGTTTAATAATATACTTCTTGATAAAAATCCTTTAAATTTATTTATTTAATTGAACAAGAAAACTATTTCTAAAGATCTAAAAAAGAACAAGGAAATCTCTATATAGAAAACATAATTCGAAATACTTTCAATGTACTGAGCTATCACCATTACTTGCCATATTTAATTAAAAATTGCAAATGAAATGATTGTAGTCATGAATAAAAGTGAAAGACAAAGCAATTATATGTCTTATTGTGTTCATCGCGTCTTATTTATAGGATTCTAATTTGATTTTGAGACGATTCGTTTACTCACAGACCAAGGCCAGAATGGCTATCTTCACATAAGCGCTATACATAAAAATTTGAGTAATCTAATAAGGCGGCTGTCATGACGGATTTATCTAACTTGGATTTCATTTTTTTTAAATGATACCCATCCGGTCATTACTGTGTATGTTCGTGCATTGAACCATTTATCTAATTTTATTTACACCTTATAATTGCAATACTAAGAATATTATTCAAATCTAGATAAAAATTCGTTATTATGACATGTCAGCAGGTCATATTTGGAAAGTATTTCTCAATTAACGCATTTTTTATTATTTATTTCTTCCAGCGTCTGGTTTGTCTGTAAATAATTCTTTCAACTTAAAACGAGCAGGATTATAAAATAATTCTATTTCAGTTTTACAAATCTACCGCACTTATACCTGATTACATTTGTATGTAAGTTACCAACTGTTCTAATGCGACCTGTCCTTTAATTCTCACCCTTAACCCTTCAGTCCGCAAACTCCACATGCACCGGATGGACGGAATGCTCTCTCGACTACCGACCAATCGAGACCAGTCTCTTCTCAGTTCATCCACTCCCTCGGGTAGCACAAGCACAAGTGGTGGCAGTACTGGCTCCCTTAGTAACAGCAACATTCTCGATTTTGTACTGAACCAGACGAGAACTTACAGATAACACCACTCCTACATTTTCATCCGTCCACCATTTCCATGGCATAACTTTACATCATACGTCATACGAATATATTATTTGTCTATATTGATATGCATATTGTTTATGCATTCATTGGATAATTAAAATTGTAAAAACATTACATTAACAACATTACTTGACAAAGAAATGTAATTATATGAATTCATTTCAACAATTGTCCACATTCACACTTTTCGAATTAGTATTTATTTCAAGACGAAATGCTCAAGCTGTAGCGTAAATAAGACGTGTTTATATTCTATATATTTTATATACGACTATAAAACTGCAGATAAAGTTTTTTTATTTTTGCTTGTATTATTTCGTTTTTACAGATGACAAATATGATTTGAGCAAAAAAATTGTTTTTTCAGTATTTCTTTATAATTGAATAAGACAGTTGTTTTTTAATGGTGGGTTCCATAAATTTCGATTGTATCTATATCCAGGCCAATAGAGTAAATATTGCCAGAGATACACAGTATAGGGGGCTATGGTGGTTGCACACCATAAGATCTTTGAAGCTCCGACATATCAAATGTGGAATGTCAACTTTAGGATGTTTATAGATGTCACAATGTTTAGTTTCAGAGTGTAATAGTGTTTATAGGAGAAATCAATGTTACAATATCGGATTCTACACAGAAATCCAAAGACACATTTAAAGTGTACATTCATTGCGAATATCGTAATGAACAAGTTTTACGTGACGAAATAAATATTCTTGATACATTTTGTGTGAAGCTAAAAACAAAATTTCTTTTTCAGAATACTTGTACATATATTTCTATGACAAAACGTTCAATTTATTTTGCTTCAAAGAAACAATTTGGAACTATTCTAAACTCTGTATACGACTTGTTCTGTATTTCCAATTTTGTAATTATATTCCTGTATGTAATTATGTATGTCTAACTCATGAACTATATATAGTTATAGTTCAATGATCTAACTATCTACAAGTTATATACGAAAATAAAAAAAATATATCTATTGACGATATTTTCTATAATGCGATAAAAAGTAAATGTGTGAAGGATGGTTGTAATGTTTCGTAATTATTTTTGTACAGTGTATATGTTTTGTTACTTGTATTTCCTCGTGTGTACATATGTATATGCATATTTCATCTTTATATTATCCAGCAATATTACTTATTTTAGGAATTAGAAGTTTTATGTATACTATTTGTTTTTATTCGCATCCTCCATTTTCTTTATATTCGTATACTGCATATGTAAGTAAATTGGTCATGCGTATAATATAAAATAAACTCTTGTAAAGTAACTTGCCTAATTCCCATTTATTCAACTCACTATTAATATAGGTATCTTCTGTGTTTTTTTACATATTCATATTAATAGTAATAATGTAATAACCATAATGCGAGTGTGATTTGTATAAGCAATCTTTAATGAATACATGTAATGATGTTACATAATAATGTAATGTTTCTATTAGGACAGTATATGAACATAGAAATATATATTTTAGTCTTGTTGTATTTATTTTTCACAAATTTTATGTAGATATTTGTGTCTTAATAATAAATGTTTTTGCAGTTTTTTTAGTATTATTCAAATGATGTGTTCATTACATTTTCGTATATTCTATTATATTTATTGAATTAAAATAGATTTGTCTCTATGTAAATTAAAAATATTTCATATTTAGACAAAGATCGTATTATTTTCTTAAAATATTAAAAATTTGTTCTTAAAAGTTATTTAAATAAGTATACAAAACCGTATATGTACTGTATACACAAAGACATTATAATTTTCAAAATGATTTGTATATACAGTTGCGATTGTAGTGATATTAAGTCAAACGGTCATGTGATATTACTATTAACATTTATTATACTATTAATCTGAAGATTGCTTTTAGTTTACTTTTATTGGATGTGTATTTAAGATGAATTAATGTATATTTTAAATAATTTCATTATCTTAAAAATACCTGAAAGATAGCCTCATAAAATCATGGCTAAATGATTGAATTATATTTGATTATCTATCCTTTTAATGAAGTTAAAGAAATCAGATTCTTGTTGTCAGAAACTCTAGACTACATCTAATTGAATCGTTCTTGTTATGTGAAAATCGATCCCTTGCAGTGCAATTGTGATATAGAATTTCACACGGAATAAAAGTCGAAGTTTTTAAGCGAAATACTTTAACTTCAAAGTACTAACTCATCATTGTTCATTGAGATTAACATAAAATGACAGTCTTGTGGAAACTACCCACCCACGGCGGGTAAAACCATTAAGATAATAGGTAGATATCTCTTAAAGAACTCAAACCGGTGACTATTCTATAAAAAGAAAACTTTCCAAAAAGAATTTTTAACTTAACAAATCTAAACCAAACAAAAGTTGTGTTCACTTTTTAAAATTGTTAGATTGATTTTTAATTCTGCTTTATTAATTAATAATGGAAATTTATATGAAAGTAATAAAATATGTGTGACACTTGAACACTAATTTCATAAGTTCTCTATATAGTATTGGAAAATCTGAAAATATACCTGTTGTAATCTAATTAAGTAATAAAAATAGACACTATAACTTGTTTGTACACTTTAAATACTTCTTAGAGGGAATTAATAACGTATTTTTCTTGTTTGGCAGCTTTTATTCTTCCGACCATCTATTTTAACATAACAATTGTAATAATAGAATATTTTCTAGTTCACTTACATTGTAATTCGTAAGATAATTAATTTTGTTATTTTTGACTTTAAAATATTTTAAAAATATTGACAGTATAGTGATAGTAGAATAATGTGTTTACCATTATGTGAAGCTTAAAATGATTATGTTAGGAAATAAATAATGACAATATTACAATAATTCATATACCTAAAATAGGTCACCTTAATTCCAGAAGACATGCATAGTTGTAGTCAGTTGTATATCTAGAGATAAATATAGAGTAATAAAATATTTAGATGACATATTAATTAAATTCTCGGTACGTTTCTTAATATAGTCCTACATAAATAATAAAAATGAAATTGAAATCGTTTTGTTTATTGTAACCGGGATAGCTTTGTACATTATTTTTAGAATTGGTTAATGACGTAAATTACTGCTTTTGTCTAATACAGTTAATAATTATGTACAAGTAAAAAAATGTAAATATATGGTATTCGTAAAACAGACAAATAAAATAATAGAGTGAACGAAAATAATGAAATGTATATGCAATTATGCCAAACTATCCTTTTTATATTTATCGTTATAAAAGCTATCGTTATCGTTTGTAGATTAACATTTTATAGGTTAGTAGATCTTATTACAATATGCTAAATTGTAAATTGAAAAACTGTTTTCATGGCAAATTTGGTGTGTATCAACAAAGTGTTCTAAATGTTAAAATAGAAAGAATTTTCAGTGTATTCTGAAAGGATAAACAAAATATATTTTACATTTAAATATTTTAAGTATGCAATGTAAAGTGTGGAATTATGATCTGTAAAAGGAAAGTTTGAAATATTACAAATATACGTTTAGTGAAGTAGTCTTGAACCTTCTTCTCCATTATGCATGTAAATGATAAAATAACTTATTTAGTGTATAAACATTTTTGAATCGTGCTGCAATAAGGAAGTACAAAGAAATGTATTAATGTATAAAGACATTTAAGCTAGAGAATAATTATAGTATAGTTTTCAAATTAACAATATATATATTTATACTTTTAGTCGTATATTGGTAACTGAGGAATATTACATATAGTAGTACCTGTTTTGGAATATTTCATGTGAGTAATTATAATTCACAAATGGCGACTTTTTCGCAACTTTTAGTGCTAAATCACAATTTGGCTCTCAAGGAAAAAAACAGCCAAATTATATAAATTTTGCGTATATAATATACTGAAAGATATATAATTCAAATATTGATATAAAAAAAATAATTCGAAATAAATATTTTATGACTCATTTTACCGCATTATGATTAAAATTTGTTTAACTACATAACTTTCGAAAATCTAGTCTTGATTAGGAAGTTTAGACATTAAGTGCGGGCTTAAAGAGCACAAATTACTATGAAATGTGTTATGTCGAGAATTCCTATGTATATAATTAATAAGTAATGATCAGTTGGTATACATTATCAATTAATTACAAATCTGTTTAAGTTTCATATAATGCTACATGTCAAAATGTATTCTAATGGGTAGACATTTTTAATAGTATAATTCACTGTGACAAAAATATTCCTTTCGTTAAAAATCTCTGAAGACTGCAAAGTGGCATTTTTTGGAACGTTTTTAAAATAAATTATCTGAAAATACATATTTACCTAATTTGTGTCGACGCCTACATAACCATTATTTTTCATTTCGGCTGCAGATAAATGCGTACATTTCCGAGTAATTCGATCTGTTCTGAAATAGAATGCTTGTTTTAAAATATGATACCTGTTAGTAGTAGGGAAGGAGGAGGACGAAACCAGTCACGTGACGTGCGGGGGCGGGGGGGGAGGGGGGGGGGTGGTGAGTCATGCTCAGATGCACTTTGATTCCGGTGCACTTTG